>NW_006497357.1:924155-941392 GCF_000471905.2 Amborella trichopoda
CAAAAAAAAACAAAAAATTCGATCATGGATTACAAGAAAAAAAACAAACATTTCGATCATGGATTACAAAAAATTCGATCATGGATTACAAAAAAATCGATCAAGTATTACAAAAAAATCTATCATGGATTACAAAACAAAAAAAAAAATTATGTTCTTCCGTACGGGACTCGCCGATTCCGTACAGTGAATCGGCGATTCATTGTGCAGAATCGTCCGATTCTCTCTAGAACCGGACGATTCCCGTTTTTTTCACCGATTCGATCCGTCCATGGCGATTCCCGAGTCGAACCGGGCGATTTCGGTTCGACTCGGCGTTTTTTAAACACTGAGTAAAACTATGATTTTATATAGTATAACAATGATATGGACCGTTATTTCACCGATCCATACCTTTTTTTTGTCGTTCAATATATTTTCACCGGTTCAATATTTTCTCCATACAGTGAAACGACGATCCTAACCGCCGAGTCACCAATTGATACCGGTGATGACCTTACTAGGTTTAAGAAGGGTGGTGACCTTACATTTTCCTAAGTAGCAATAAAGTTATCCTAGAATTGCCCCTGAATAGGCACTTAAGCAAGTGCAATTCAAAAAATAAAACCACTTGCGCCGCATCTAAGGTCTAGGCTTCCATTCTTACCTAACGCATTAAAAAATCACTAAATATTTCAAAACAAAATAGGTAAGGGCTCGTCATCCCCACTAAATTACCCAAAAAACTCGAAAAATGAAACCCTACTATCAACAAAATGCCTCCAATAGTTGTTATGCCTTTAGTAGAAGTACAAAATATAAAAATGAATAAACGAATAAATGGTCAACTTTAACAGTAAATTATTGTTCCACTAAGGAGAAATAGTTTTAGAAATATTGTCGTAGAATACACACCATTTTATTACTTCACTATCCATTGTTGGTGAGGGATGATGGTGAAGAACAATACCTAAGCACATTTGGTTTGTATGAAAATATTTATTAAAAAATAGTTTTATATAAATAAAATTTCTCATGTAGTTAGGTGTGTGAATATTTTCACACAAATTAACTATGAATTGGTGTGAAAAGATAAACTGGCATCAATTGATGTGAAAATATATTCACACCTAACTATATAAGGGAATTATTTCATGCGAAAATATTTCCCAAAATAGATTCTCACGTGAAACAAATGTGCCCTATGTGAGTTCTTGTCATGAGAAACTATAGTTAATCTCCACAATTTATCAAAATAGGCAATAGGAACACATTATGTGCTAAATCATCCGGTAACTATGCTAGGGGGAAATGCTTAGGCCTTCTTGATTGAATAAAAAATACTCTAGAGATAACTGTTTGATCTTCTTAGGAGTTCACATATATAGGAAGATTGGTCACCTCAATGAGGCCTTTTCATGCCCAGGAGTTCACATCGACAAGTAGGTTTGCCACCTAGATGCGGGCTCTTCACCCCTCGGACAAGATGTCAATGGAGCTGCCAAGAAGCAACATGGAGAGTACTTTGGTCATCAATGTGATGTCCAAAGAGATAGGATCACTGATGGATGGGATCATAATAGCTTCTTTTAACTCGGAGGCTGGAAAGATGCATAAAACCATTGGGTGATGGCAATTCATGATATGCGGGATTGTCGAAAACCCCAACCTATTGTTGAACAACCAATTATTCCTTCCGATCTATGGGCGATTGGTCTATGTGTCTGGGTCACAATTACAATAAGCATGAAAGGACTTTATGATAAAGCACGGTGTATATATTTTAAAAAAGTTATTTACCTCTACACCGGCAAGATCACTTACAATGTCCAGTTATAATTGAACCACTATTGAAATAAATAAAATAAAAATAAAATCAGTTCTCAATTGCTACCTCTTAAAATGTAATTATTTATTCAATAAACAAAACTAGACTTTATTGGTTTATGGGAAAATAAGTAAATATTTTAAAAGGTAAAATTATCGGAGATTACCTTAACCGGGCTTAGTACACCCCGCGCCGAGTCTCCACCTTCCGATGGTGCTCGAGATCTGCGATCGGTATGTTGATTTCTCTACTATGACAAAAATCCACTCAATAGCTTAATCTCGATCAAACCTCTTTTAACTTGATTTTAGAGAGATGAGAGATGAATATGAAGAGAGAGGGAGATATCTATTAACAAGGGATTTCCCTCATTTGCCACCTACAAATAAAAACACCACATATGCTTAGGCGTGCCACCCAAAGAGAATTCTCTAAAGAGAAAAAGACACCTAAAACAACTTGGAGAGAGAGATAAAATTGAGGCGTGCCTCCCTGGTAATCCAAAGCCCTTTCAAAGAGAGTTAAATTTTGGGTATGGAAAGAGATAATACATACGTAATTTTATGAAGGGGGAGACCTTCTTTTATAGATTTTCTATGCTATAGATTTTACCTCAATTCGTAGGGGCAAATCTCAACCATCGATTTAGGGAGACTTGTGGGGTGAGAGATTTGAGTCATCCATCTCTTTGATCCACTATCAAGATTCAAATATATGAGTTCGAGCCTTATCCTCCTTTTCCTAAATCTATTCCCGTCAAATAAGAAAAACTTATATTTTAATATATCCAATCCTTTAATTATTAGATCAACCAATATTGATTCAAATATTTAATAAATATCTCAAATATTCAACCTTATTGGTTATACCTAAAAAGATAAGCGAACCAAGAGGATAAACATTCTTCCCAAGAATATTACATGAATGGGTAGGGCGTGCTACCGTTTTGGTGGCCATGTGCGGCCCCACCTAATCCAAGTGTATTTAAATTTTGGGCCCCATATTTTATGGAGGTCGCATATATTTTTAGAAAATATTTTATTTCATATTTATTTTTTATTTTTTAAATCTTGTATTTTATTTAAAACATTAAAAAATTAATTTATCTTGATTTATAAATCCAAACGACAAAAATAAAATACCAGAAGATTTACAAAAATTCAAATAAACATTCTAAAAATCACATAATAAAAAAATTAATTAAAATTAATTAATTTTGATGGAAATTGGATCCGTTAGATCTAGTAAATTATCAATATATGGGAGCACTCCACCTTCAACTGCGAATCACGATCTGCCGAGCTTTCTCAAACTGACCTAGTAGTTCCCATGACCCACAGTTCACTGCAGGGGCTCATGATTAGACCACCAAAGTCAGCCAATAAATTAAGGGACACAATCTCAGTTTATGGATTTCAGGTTCTCCCTTATAGACAGAAAAAACATAGTCCTTCAGACCATGATGCAACTATGACTCTATGGGGCATATAGGTAATCTCTCACACATGTACACACTTCACCTTCATTGGCAAATCTCAAATGGCTATTTATATACATGTCATGTGATGATATAACGATAAGGTTTTAGCTCTGTCTTTAACGATTATTCATCACGGGTAAAGGCCACACAGTCCCTTGGCTCTCATCTAGGCATACTCTGACCTCATAAAGGGATAACCCACTAAACCCTTATCAGTAGATCCCTATGCCCAAGTATCTTAGGTTTTTCCAAACCTCGGCTAATCTAGCTCATTGAGCCTAGTCCGAGTATCGGCAAATAATATTTGTCTAGTATAGTCCACAAAAGGACCACACTCCCACTGAATTTATGTTCTACTATATAAAATGCTCATATAAGCTCTTATAAGGCCTTTAAATGCCACATAAAGACATCTCCCACTTGACATTTGAAGGTCTTATTATCTCTTTCTCACTTTCTCTCATCCCCATCTGTCTCTCCCAATAACAATCTCTCTCAATACATTAATCATAGCTTTCGCCATCAAACTTTTCACAAAATGACTTACAGAAGCGACGCCTCTTTGTTTTTGTTACTCGGATCTCATACCGAAAGTGGTTGTAGTCCATCTTTCATATCGCGTCACGAATCATGAGCCTGCTGTCACAAAAATTATCACGTATCCTCATCGCATGGGATTGTATTTTCATCAGCTTAAAAGAGTTATTCAAACAAGCTAGTTCTTTCTGTAAACATATAACCAGCGCTACACATCTGGGTTCCATGGGTGAACAACACCATAGTCTATTGTTTCAGCTGGTCTGTCAAACGCCAAGTGCTCCCGCTGGAATATTTAGTTTTATATGCTTGGAGTTATTATGAAATCGTGGCTCCTTTTTACACACATATTGCCGCCGTATTGTCGCATAAAATCCTTATTGCCTCACAACGCACGAGTTAAAAGTCAAGTCGATTAATAAATTTTTAATCCATACGGCTTTCTTAGCCGCCAAACAGCATGTTATGTATTTTGCCTCCAAGATGGACAATATCACCACATCATGTTTCTTTGATTTTCAATAAACTGTACTCCCTCCAAGCATGAACATGTATGCAGCACATCATCTGAATATTTGAGATAGCTTACATCTGTATATCTGAATATCCAAGCAGCTAAAAAAAATGTGGGACTGTAGTAGCTTCTACTCAATTATTGCACATACAATATATACATTATCAACATTCTTATCTCTATATCTTGATGTAGCATAGCAAGTCTCTTGCAATAAGTAATTCAATGCATATTGATTTCACAATATACAAAACCTTCTATAAACCACAAAAGTTCAACTACATATAGCATTCCTAAAACATTGTCTATGGTTCAAGGTATTAGGTAATTGATGATTCTAAATAACTACAAACAGGAGTCAATGCATATGAGTATTTAAAAAAATCAGTGCATGATAGTTTTTCTCCCAATTTATTAAATACCTTGAAGGCATAATGGTTTTCTCCCTTTTAAAAATTTGACTTGATATATATATCACAATTAATTGTTAGATAATAGTATGACAGTTTAAAATGATTTTCTTATATAAAGACTCAGGTTTTTCTCAAAACATCCAATTTAATATTAAAATATATGTTTAGCTTTAAAAAATCATTTTACTGCATGCACCTACTAAGTCATGTTTACAGCTACAAAAATAAGTCCTAAAGTCCATATTATAATTATATCCAAAACAAAGCATGACTATATAATAGTTAAATATTGACAAAAATTTATTTTTGGTAAATATGGAAACTTTATGAATATATACATGCAACACATCATATTATTGGATATTGTTGGGAGGATGGTCACTAAGACCGAGTTCCATCAAAACACTCCCTTCCTACTTATATATTTGAATGAGTCATACCCATATCTCGCATCTCATATATAGGACTCAAAGCCCTTGATCAAATTACATCTCCATGTGTATCACCACCTTAAGTAGTTCGTACTCTTAGCACAATGAGACACCACAACACATGGTATTTATAAACAAGCTCTTTCAAATTTGTTAGCACATATCACTCAATGTCTATATACTCCATATATATTCATAAAACAATTAGGCAAAATATAATCAAAGCATATAAAAAGTTACTGAATCATATTTTCCTATATGACCTTACCATATAATGTGGGATAAATTTCAACCTTAAAATCATGTAGCGTAGTACCTGGGCTTTCTTGATTCATTGATTTTACTTGTTTGGTAAACTTTTGTGAAATTGGAAGAACACGCAACTGATGGATAATGTCTTGGTCATCGATTTCACATGTCACGAAGTGTGCATCTCTTTGGCAATTTGATTCTCCATTTCTTACACCGTGAAGAAAAATCTTCTTCATCCCATAATTTTAAATATTATAAATTTAATTATTCCACTGATCTTTTAGTGTTTATTCGCTATCTCCAAGTCTCTGTACGTATTCTTTCATTTCAAAGAAACCAAGATGATTTTATAGATATTGTGTTTCTTTTTTTTTCTGCTATTTCCTGATCGGACATTCTTCATATAAAGTGTTGTACATTGCCAACTTTGTATTACCTCTCTCTGAAGTTTTATTATAATAAATCATATGCATGACACATTATAAAACCCCTTTTAAATGAACCTAAAAAAATTATCCATTATTGGGAATCCAAAGATGTGCATTAACATACCATATTTTTTAATTTACTACAAAATAAAACGTGAGCATCCCATGATAAAAATATGATATCTCTCAACTCATAAAGAGTTTCTCTCCAAATCATTTTGAGAACTGAAATAAACTCAAAAATATAAAATAGTGCTCATTTCCATTCCTAAATCACATCATTTAGTAAGTCTACCTTTTAGTGACTTTTTACATCGCAATGCAATTTTTTCAGCAGAAAATCAAGCTAAGCATCTCTCAATAAAAAAAATGTTTTTCTTAAACCTCAAATGATTTATTCATGAAATCTCTTGTATTGAAAACTATACACAAAACCAAATCATAACATCATGGTGTGAATCCCAAATAATATATTTCTTTAGAGAAATAAATAAGGTGACCTACACATCATAAAATAACTTATACTGCAGAATTTCAAGATGAATACTGTCTAGTAAAATTGTATTTTATCTCTATCCATGTGGAGTTTTTCTTTAAAACCAATTTTATTTAAAAGTAGACACATAATGGTTGCACATGTATTTTCATAAGTCTCATATCACTCTATTCAATAGGCTTTGATTATTATAGTACTTTTAGTCTCAATGAAGAGAACATCATAATTGTAGAAAAATCAGGATGACATCTCTTCAATCAAAAATTTTTATTCCTCTCTTCAATAGATATTTCTTTCTCAAATAAATTTTATTATAAACTAGACATAGAATGGAAGTATAAAAACTTAGTGTGAGTCATAAAATATTATGTTAAGAATAAAAATAAAATCATGACTTCCAAGTCATGGAAATAGTTTCATTGTAGAAAATAACACTTACGTACCCTTCAATAAGTTGATCATATATTTCAAAGCACAAGGAATTTCTTGATGAATTTTTTTTTTTTTTAAAGTATACTCAATTTTATAAGTCACATTTCAATTTTAGCTAGAAATAAAATCATATAATTGGTGAGAAAAATCACGGAACTCATTAAACAGTTCATAGATTTTGCAGGGTCAGAACTGATATTCTTCATTAATGTGTCCATAACTTTCAATTCCCTTATGATCTCCCACTGAAATTTTGTAGATAGATCATACTCTCAAAGATACACAAAATCACTAAAGTATGTAATAGAAAAATACATCATTTTCTTCTTCATGTAACTGCTCCAAAATAGCACAGAATACCCCATTATGCATAGTGTTTTTCTCATGGTGTTGAATATTTCAACAATTCTTAACGGGGTGTATAGCTTAACCACAAAGATTAGTAGTTTTTTTACATCTCGTTTCCAAGCTTAATCTCGACTCAATAAAGGGAAAAAACATCTAATGACTTTAATTATCAACCTCGCTTTGATACCAATGAAATGACTTTATGATAAAACACAGTGTATATATTTTAAAAAAACTCTTTACCCTTACATCGGCAAGATCACTTACAATGTCCAATTATAATTGAACCACCCTTAAAATAAATAAAATAAAAATAAAATCGATTCTCAATTGTTGCCTCTTCAAATGCAATTATTTATTCAATAAACAAACTATACTTTATTGCTTTATGGGAAGACAAATAAATATTTAAAAAAGTAAAATTGTCAGAGATTACCTCAACTGGGCTTAGTACACTCCACGCCGAGTATCCTCCTTCCGATGGTGTTCGGGATCTGTGATTGGTATGTTGATTTCCCTACTAGGCAAAAATCCACTAAATGACTTAATTTTGATCAAGACTTTTAGCTTGATTTTAGAGATATGAGAGATGAGAGATGAATATGAAAAGAGAGGGAGAGATCTACTAGCAAGGGATTCTACCCCCTTGCCACCCACAAAGGGGTAGAATTCCTTTGGGGAAATAAAATTGGGGTGTCCATTTATCTCTGGAGAAATAAAGTGCCACCCAAAGTGAAAAGGACACCCAAAACAACTTGCAGAGAGAGATAAAATTGGAGTGTGCCTCCCTTTGGCAATCCAAAGGCCTTTCTATAGAGAGCTAAATTTTATGGGCCCTTTTCAAAGCCCTTTCCAGAGACAACTAAATTTTGGGGTAGGGAGAGAGAATACATACCTAATTTTATGAAGGGGAGACCTCTTTTTATAGACCTTATCCCTCATTTCCTAAATCTATTCCTATCAAATAAAAAAAACTTATATTTTAATATTTCCAATCCTTTAATTATTAGATCAACCAATCTTGATTTAAAGATTTAGTAAATATCTCAAATATTCAACCTTATTAGTTATACCTAAAAATATAAGCCAACCAAGAGGATAAACATTCTTCCCAATAATGTTAAGTGAATGGGTAGGGCGTGCCACCCTTTTGGTGGCCCCGTGTGGTCCCACTAATCCACATGTATTTAAATTTTGGGCTCCATATTTTATGAAGGTCACATATATTTTTAGAAAATATTTTGTTCTATATTTATAATTTTTTTAAAATCTTGTATTTTATTTAAAACATTGGAAAATTAATTTATCTTAATTTATAAATCCAAATGAAAAAAATAAAATATCAGAAAATTCACAAAAATTTAAATAAATATTATAAAAATCACATAACAAAAATAATAATTAAAATTAATAATTTGATGGGAATTAGATCCATTAGATATAGGAAATTATCAATATATAGGAGCACTCCACCTTCAACTGCGAATCACAATCCATCATGCTTTCTCAAACTAACCCAGCAGTTCCCATGACCCACAGTCCACTGTAGGTCATGATTGGACCACTAAAGTCAGCCAATAGACTAGGGGATGCTATCCCGGTTATGGATTTCATGTTCGAGGCAAAAAAATCACGGTCCTCTAGACCATGATGCAACTATGACTTTATGATGCTCATGGGTAATTTCTTGTACATGTACACACTTCACCCTCATTGTCGAATCTCAAAATAGCTATTTGTGTACATGCAAGTGATGATATAACGATGACGTTTTAGCCCTGTCTTTAAAGGCTATTCATCACACGCCAAGGCCACACAGTCCCTTGGCTCTTATCTGGATATACTCCGAACCTTATCAAGGGATAACCCACTAAACCCTTTTCGGTAGATCCCTGTGCCTAGGTATCTTAGGTTTTTCAAACCTCGACTGGCCTAGCTCGTCGAACCTAGTCCGAGTATCAGCAAATAACATTTGCCTAGTATGGTCCACAAAAAAACCACACTCCCACTAAATTTATGTTTCACTATACAAAATGCTCATACAAGCTCTCATAATACCTTTAAAGGTCACATAAACCCAACAAAGCATATAAGAAATAGGTTGAGTTCTTGCCTTTTAGATATCTCATGGTGCTGGACCCATCTATTCCCTGTGGAAAGGAAAAAAAATCTCATGTTCTTGCTTTCAAGAAAGGGAGATTACAGAAATCTGATCGGTTGTTGCTTTCTCGTGACCTACGAGAAAAGTTTGAACAAAAAAAGAAAAAGAAAGATTTAAATGGTGCGATCCTACCATCACCGCTTAGTGGAAAGGGTTATCTTGTAGTTCTTAACATGGAAGGTACATGGTTTTGCACTAGATCAGACAAGTGAATGAAAAGTTAAGCCACCTCTCTGTGAGAGATGCTGATGAGCACATTGAGTTATTAATGTTGCTTGGAGTCTTTGCAATCGAGGCATGACGGAATGCCCATTGGTAGTCCTTATCCGACGAGATTCCCCATGTTATCGTAAGGAGGAGTTCATGAATGTATCCTAGTAATGTATTATTATTTAGAAATCATCTCTCAAAGGTTAATACTGCGTTCATTCCCATTTTGTGGGGCTCTTTTTTTTTTAAAAAATGTCATTATTTCATATCTTGAATATCCAAAGTTTTATCCCTACGCATGTTGTCCAAAGTTTTATCTCTCTCTGAGCATGAGATCTTTAAAGTCCCAAATTGCTCTTATTTTGGACCTCAAAATGTGCATGTAGTATGAACCTAATATCAAACTTTGAAAGGGGTGCAATTTAGGGGACATATGCATTAATTTCTCTTATGTCAGTAGGCATGCTAGTTATAGCTAACATATGAATATGGAAATAAAATGAAAATCATTGACTTATCAAATTGTCGTTCAATGCTTAAAAAAGATCGATCGATCAATAGACAAACAAATCCATGATATGTGCAATTACTACATGGGAAATTAAACTTTTATCCGAACATAGAAAATTAGATTCATTATTTATGACGAGTTAAAATAATTATTCAATTTTATTTTATCCACAAAACCAAAACAAAAAGGACTAATTATTCTTCATCTACAAATATCCATATTTTGATTCCTAATATAACTCTTGATGGTCATGATTGTGTACCTAACAATCAATACCATAGCAACTATGTTCCATTATTGCATTCAATAGCCATGGTTGTGATCGTTGTCCGTATCATATCTAATTTGCCCTTATTTAGTTAGAGGTTTTTCGTTGAGGAATTATATATTGTATGACTGTTTACTTTTAGTATAAGGAGGTCATAATCACTTTTAGCCATAAGATAAACCCAATATCTAGGACTGTGTCAAAAAAAATTGATAACTTCTATTTTTCAAGCTTGGTCAATGCCACACCTATGCCCTTGTGATTTAAAGATTAGAGTTTGAAGTTCATTATTAACCTAATTATACTATAGATAAATAATCTATTGTATATTTTTTCTTTTTTCTTTTTATCTGTTGAAGAATATTATTTAGAAACAAGATGGTTTTTATGAAGCCAAAAGATTTCATGCTTATGAAGGAGCACACGATCCATTTACTCCATCGGGTAAAACCCAATCTAGAAGTAACTTTAGGAGTTTGGGGATGTGACCTCTTCAACCCATATGCTAAGCTCAATTTAAAATAAAATTAAAATTTCATTCTCATTTGAAAAAAATAATACCTCAAGATTGAACATAATTGTCCGATTTTTGAAGGGTGAGAAGAGATCAAAGTGCCAATAGATTCAAAATTTAAATTTTTTTGTTTTAAATATAAGTCTATAGTAATTTTCAGGTGGTTCTCAAAATTTAAGATTCAGATTAAAAAATCTTCTCAAGGTACGGAGTAAATATAGAGTAATGCTCATGTAGGAACATAGTATGCGCGCTCATGAAGAAAGGAGAACAAAATATAACAAGTTGTTTTCCTTTGTACTCCTAAATGGACAGGGGACTGTAGGGAGATCTTTGTTGATAAAATTGTGCTATCATCGTTTAGGTCACAATTTTAGAGAAACACCATCCCCTTTTTTTCCAGAGGATTATTTGACTTGTTAGTTATAGATAAAAAAGATAAAGAAATCGCATGTGATATTGGATTTTTTAATTTCAAGAAATATTATTCAAAATAAATAAAATAATTCTCTTTTTTGGATAGGATTCTTTCATGAGATATTTTTTTTAAAATAAAAGTGTTAATCGAGAAAAAGTAGAGAAGTCTCCTGGCCATTCAAACAGTTTTCTCTCTCTACACCTAGAGATCCCTTCTCGTTTTTAATTTTTTATCTCTAGGAGCCATTGAATAAAAAAAATTTATATAAGTGATCCAAGAGCTATCGGGCTTGTGACAGGTTGAGAATTACAGACCTAGACCCGACCTAAGTTGGGTCCATAGTATTTGAACCCAAACTGCCCTACTAGGTCTAGACCTGGACATGTGATAGGCCGACCCACTAAGTCGACAGGTTTACCGGACCTGATTGCCACCCCTACATATAGGGCTCATAATGGGCATTAGGGCTGATAGTAGGCTGACCAGGCTGCGGGCTTCAAGATTGTGTTGCTTTTGGATTGGGCTCAAGCCATAAAGGTAAGCCTGGGTCTGGCCAGGCTTGAAAGGCTCGAGATTTTTTGCACCGGGTCTGGGCCAACCCAAGCCTAGCCCAAAAAACACAATACGTACGTAAAAGTTATATTAGACATTTATTCGTAACTATTATATAATGTAAAAGTATATGCTTGTATAGCATGTAACTTGATCCTTTTGACCTGCGTTAGGCTCCTGCCCGGCCCAGACCAAGCCCGAGCCCGTTTTTTTTTTTTAACATTAATTACACTAGTGTGCGGGTGTTTATACATCCAATGGCCCAAACCCGGCTTATTAAGAGCCCTAAATGTTTGAGTATGGCAAGTGTGAAGAAGTAGATGAGAGAGAGAGTGAAAGAGAGAGAGAGAGAGTGAAAGAGAGAGAGAGGCGCTGAAGGGGTAAATGGATTAGAGAGATTAGGTATGACTAGAAATTTTCAATGAGTACCTTATCTGAGAGAAGGGCCCAAAAGGAACCAGATGAACTTCTAGAATGGAGGACATTAGAGAGAGAAAATAGAAAATTTGAACGAGTAAACTAGAAGATCAATGAGAGAGATTGATAAGAGCAGGCTTTGAAAATGTGATTGATGAGAGTAGTTATGAATGAGTAAATTAGAAGATTGTTAGAAGAGAGAGAAAGACTAGTAATAGTAAATATAGAATAGTAAATCACAAGAAAAAAAAGAGAGAGAAAGAGGGAATAATTATAACAAAATATCGAAAAGTGTCATTACCATCATCATGGTTTTTTTTTAACTATTTTGAGTCGGCTACACAAATTTTGATATATCATTCTATTCTATCAAAAGCAAAACATCGAAAAGTGTGAGAATGAGAACACGAGGGAGAGAGAGAGAGAGAGAGGAGCCCTGATTAAAAAAAAACATGAGAATTGTGAGAAAAATAACCTTGAGAGAGGGAGAGACGCATGATTACAATAAAACATGGGAAAGGTGATAAAAGGGAACTTGTGTGTGAAGAGAGAGGATGGGCGGCTAAATAAACTACTGAAGAGAGAGAAAGAAGGAAGGAGTAACTTGTTGGAATTGTAGAGAGAGAAAGAGTAAGTTAATAGAGAAAACATTGTAGAGAGTGATGGGTGGCTAGTAGAAATTTGAAAAAATGAAACTCGTGTTTTAAAACTCATGACGTGAACCAGTAAGGACCAAATCAATCACAACATGATATGGTTCCTTGCCGGTTCTTATCTACCCTTGTAAGTTTTTTCTTTTTTATCGTTTATTTAATATTTATTTAAGTCCTTCTAAATCCTCACCTATTTCTATGAGGCCTAGACTTTATGAAAACAAAATAAAAACTCATCTCAAATCCGCATATGGAAATCATTATTGGCAACAAAAATCTTTGTAATGGTTTTAAAATCAATTTCTAATACTGACAATAAAATTTGAAACTAAACAAATAGTACAGATCTTGCGGATCTATGAACACGTATTTTTAATGCAAAATAAATGATCTAGATAATCCGTTTACAATATACACTATTTTTAGAGTTTTAATTTTTTTTTTTTTTTTTTGACAACCATAATATCCAACCCATGATGATCGATGTAAAGGTTTCATAATATATTGAATTACAGTTTTTTATGGTTATGAGGTGAGGAGCCTTCAAACCATTTTCTTTTTTTAAATCACCAATATCGATTCAGATATGATTTGGATCCGATCCAGTGATCTAGGGTAAACAATTCGCTTCACTGATCCGGTTTTAAAACACAAGCAGTCCAGGACAAAACATTCTAGAAAGGGGGCAGTCTGAACGAGTAAAACTGCGCTGCTGGCGAAACCATGAACGCGTAGAGAGAGAAACGTGTGAACGAGGAGAGAGAGAGAGAGTAAACCGAGGCGATAGAAGAGAGAGAAAGATATTAACCTTAAAAAAGAAGAGAGAGAGAGAGGTCTGAACGAGTAAAACAAGCAGCTGGCTAACCAACGTGAACGAGTAGAGAGAGAGAAACGATGAGAGAGAATAAATTTAGAGAGAGAAACGATGAGAGATAATAAATTTAGAGAGATAAACGATGAGAGATAATAAATTTAGAGAGAGAAACGATGAGAGATAATGAATTTAGAGAGAGGTAGACGATGAGAGAGGATAAATTTAGAGAGAGGTAATCTATGAGAGAGGATAAATTTAGAGAGATAATAAATTTAGAGAGAGAAACGATGAAAGAGAATAAATTTAGAGAGAGAAAGAGGTCTGAACGAGTAAAATGTGCAGCTGTACAGACCATAAAACTCTGCGTGCTCTCACGTCACCCCCAAATACTATTTGACCGCGTGGGTCCCACTCCCCAGAACACCAAAACCTAGATAGAGAATAGATTTAGAGAGAGAGAGAGCATTTTATATATTTATTTGAGAGAAAATTACGTTTAATATTTATTTTATTTGATATTGTTTAGAAAGAGGGAGCATTTTCTTTTATATATTATGTTTAATATTTATTTTATTTAATATTGTTTAAAAATCATCCCTATATTCTATGGAAGTTAAAGACTACTTTTCATGAGTTTCATGATATATTATTGGTTAGTGATGTTGATCTTTTTACCGTGAGGCTAACAAATTAGTTGATTATGCAACCAACGGATGGGTTAATTCCTGTTCTGTGAGGTTTATTTTTTTTCAATTATTATTATTTTTATTTTATTGTATACTTTGTACTTTTACTCTGATTAATGAAAGAGTTATGTTAACGTTTTTAAAAAATAAATTACAGAGAAGTCATCGTTACTTACAATCACCTGTTAGAGAAAATCACAAAGTTTGAGAATTTTTTTATTTTTATTTTTGAGCTCGGTTATTAAAATAAATGCAACTACCCAATTTCACATCTAATAGTCAAGAATCTCAAGATTAATTGCGACTACTTTATATCGAAGATAAACGGTCTTGTTATATACTTTTAAAAAATGAATATATAGGTGATTTTTTCCTTCTATCTCTTTTTTTTTTCTTTTTTTTTCTTTTGTTTTTTTTACCAAAGAGAAGGAACCGTTTGTAAAGATAAAATAAACTTAGATAGATGGGGAGAGCACTTTTTTTTGTAAGGTAAAAAGCTCTATACCCGAATTTTTTCATTAACAAAAAAAGAATAACACATTATTTCACAATTTTATAATAGAACAGCTGTGTCAAATCATATAATAATAAAAAATAAAGAAAGTCTGACAAACGACGACACCAAATTGTTGCATCTGTAAAAACCGATATTTTTTTAGCCAAAGCATCAGCTATCATATTCACCTTACGAAAAACTTGTGTAATAGTCCATACAGGTGCCGGGAGCAGCTTTAGAAAAATAAACCTAGAGAGCAATTGATGGGTAGAAAATTTTTAGAGAGAGAAAGAGGTGAGAGAGTAGAGATAGAGAGCCTCAAACTGAGCACTATGCGACTTAGCCGGCTAACCACATTAGACGTTTCCTTACTTTATTTTTATTTTCAGTTTCATTATGTTTTTCTTGTCTTTTAAAAGAATATGCTATAGAATGTGTTTCTATTTTATTGCATTTCAGTTGAGATTAAAGTGCCCTCGGTTCACAATTTTGGCCATTGCAGTTTAGATAAAGAGCTTGGGCTGTTTTACCCTTGGCAACTTTGTTTTTTAAAGAGGTTTATCGAAATATAATTAAGAGATAAATTATTTAATTTTATATATATATTTTTATTTAATTTTTAAATATTTATCACAACATACATGATCATAGTTGAAATGGAAAAAGTATTAATTAAAATTTATGTATATTTTAAAAAAAGGTTATTTTAGGTTATTCATCCATATGAGTATTTTATTAACGTTATTCAACATTTATACATATTTATTACCCCAACTCTCTCTTACTTTTATGCACAACAATTGCCCCTTCTAATGTGACTACTCTTTCATTGTCTCAACGAAAAAAACTCGTAAATTTATGTGTATATATCCTAATCTTTTTGTTATTTGAATTTTTTAAAAAAATTTGTTATTATTTTTATACTTTAAAAAAAAAATTCTTAAATGCCAAAATTGGTTGTATTTTAAATCTTCAAGATCCAACAATAAACATCTTAGAAGTTGTGTTATATATTAAAATTACAATATTGAAATCCAAGATTGTGTTTTCACCATTTGTGAAATTTAGGTATGATTTTTGGATTTTGAATATCCATAATGCAGTTTTGGACTTTCAACCGTTTGAAAATGGGGGGCGATTGTAATAGAAATGATTTAAATATAAATATATTAAAAGAATGAGTTATCAAACATTATTTGGCCGACTCAATTGGCCAATTACTAAATAGCTTAACTGGCTAAAACCAGATAAATATTAGTCTTCTCTTATTTTTTTCTTTTTATTAAAATTTATTTTTATTCTACACTAGGCCGACCTTGCGCATTAGTCAACAGTCCAATCCAGTGTGTTTAAACCCGATAATGTTTGATCTAGATTGCCAATCCAAATGGGAGTCGGTTTGAGACCAAATTGGTTATAGTTCTAACCCTACCACCCCTTCTTTCTTATTTTTTTTCTGTTTTTTTAAGCTTATCTAATATGTTATTAGGTCCTTTTAAACCCCGTATTACAACTATTGTTAATTTTTTATTTTATTTAGCTTTCAATTTTTTAGATCACCAATTCTTACTGATCCAGATCTAATATTGATTGTCAATCTACAATCTAACACAAACTTATGGGAGAATGATCTTCCCCATTGATCCAGATTTTAAAACACACAATCCAGTCTATATATTATTGTCATAAGGAGAAAGAATATTGTCCATCTCATTATTTTCAAGAGGGACGTCAATGCCTCTCAGGCCACATTTCACAGTGGACACAGTTTTTATGAGTGCATGTAGAAATGAGTCGCCTCTTAAAAATCTATTTTTGAGATGGAGTTTTGGACTTAATTTTTAAGGATATGTAATCTCTAACATGGAGATCATGGATATGAAAAAAATAAATAATTTTTAAAAATAGTAATTAATAATTATATCAAGAAAACATTTGGATCGTTAGTTTCAATTGTTTTTATTAGGACAACCTATTTAGATCTATATTTAATATGGATGCTTTATGCATTGGGACCATCCAATCTGCATGAAAGAATTATCCTTTCATATTTGAATTAACTTCCTCTATAATTACTCTCAAAATACTATTATTAAAAATTTGTCCAATTGCATCTGGTTCCCATGAGATTTATATTATCTATTGTAAATAGATGGTAGATGTGTCATAACTTGAAGTTGACATATTGTATATCAAGCGCATAAAAATCAAATCCTTTTAAAAAATTTTACTCTCAAGTATTTGTAGTTTTTTACTCCACTATCTTTATTTTTTATCCCAAAAGTATCAACAAATAGCTAATAATATAAATTTAGCAACTAGAAAACTATGTTGCATCTACGGGTGGCAAGGGGTCTAGTTTACGGGACCCTGACCCGAACCCGACCCAAAAATAAATA
>NW_006497357.1:941588-998287 GCF_000471905.2 Amborella trichopoda
CTGGTCGGTCCAGGCCGGATCCACATGGACCCCAACCCATACCCGAATAGCTTTCGGGTCCAATATTAAGACCTGGACCCAAGGGTCCAATTTTTGGGCCCATACCCAGACTCAGGTCAGGTCCAGTCTTCAGATCCAGGTCTATTGCCACCCTAGTTGCATCCATTTTGCAGCATTATTATTTGTATGCTAATATGTTAGATGCTCATTTAGAAGGTTTTCCAACATTAAAATAGCCTTATCATGGATTTCTTGAATGCGCCTTAATTCTACTATTCAAGGTCGCAACTTTATTTAAACTTTTTGCTTTTTCTATTTATAAAATATAGTTTTTCTTTTTTTATTTATAAAGGAGAAAGTTTATATAAGGTTGCAACATCAAAATGTAGAATTATAGGTGCACCTAAAAAATCCATTAAAAAAGGTGGTTTTAATGTTAAAAAGACCTCTAATTGATCATCTCGTCATCCAGATGTATGAATATGAAAAGAAAAAAATTTTGAGTCTCATAAATAATATATCTTGCAATACATCATCTAGACCATTCATTTTCAAGATTTTTATATATTTATAGATCTACTTGATTTTAACTATTTTTGGAGCTTAAAATTTTATAATTAGATATGAAAATAGATTTTGAAATAATATTAAATTTTTTTATTAAAATTACATATCATAATAAAATTAAAATTTAGAGGTGCGCCAGTTGATTTTTAAAATTGCAACCTTATAGAAACCGCACCCATTTATAAACTATAGTTTAAGGAATTACGTGGGACGGGCAACCACGTCATTTCCATAAATGTCGACCCTAGTTTACTATCTTTCCAAGCATCCTCAACGGCTCAGAAGGAATAAATCCGCTATTGTTTAAAAGAATTGAGGGCATTTTCGTCAACATCTTTTCTCCTACGCGGGCTGAAATCCGTTATTTAAACGCGGAACACGGGGCGTCAGCCAGACATCCTCCGCTGCTTCGTTCTTCGAAAAATTAACGCGGTCTCTCTCTCTCTACTTTCTCACTCTACTCTCTCTCCTCTATTTCTCACTCTACTCTCTCTCTCTCTCTACTCCCTCAGTTTATCTACTCTCTCTCTCCTCTGTCCCTCTGTTTATTTACTCTCTCTCTCTCCTCTCTCCCTCTATTTATTTACTTTCTCTCTCTCCTCTCTCCCTCTATTTATCTACTTTCTCTCTCCTTTCTCTCTATTTTGTGATCTTCTATGTAATTTATCTCTCTATCTCCTGTTTTCTGATTCTCTCTCTAGTTTCTCCCTCTGCACTCGCATTTGTCTCCGTGTGTCCACTTTCTCTCTCTAGTTTCTTTCTCGCTCTATATATAGACGGGCTGCTTGTAGGGAGAGTTCCTCTCTCTGCTTCATTGAAGAATAGTCCTGAAAAGCTTAATGGTGTTAGCCGTTGCAGGTCTCCATTAGGTTTTGGCCTGGTTTTTGTGTGTTCGCTGCGAGTGTAGGGTCCGCTTCTCGCCATTAGAGCTCATCTGTGGAGTCTCTGTTTAGAAGGTTTCCTCTTCTGGCAATCTCTTGTTGTCTCGTCTTGTAGCTATGTGATGATCGCTACTGAATTTCTCCATTTGAATTTGTTTTCAGAAGAGCGCTATTGAATTTTTAAGTGTTTGTTTCCTTTGTTTGGCAATCTATCCGGTTCTTACAGAAGAGGCTTTCTCCATCGAAGCACTGTGTAAGACTTCAGTTTTACTGTTTCCGCCATTGAACAGTCTCTTAGTTTGAGCTCTTTGCTGAGTTCTTCGTTTACTGGTATTTTCCTTCGCCCTTTCTCCATAACCAGCATTTTCACATCTAAACCATTAAAAATCTCAATTGAAAACCCTAAACTCAAGCAAAAGAGCCTTGCCAGACCAATCCACATTCTCCATTAATGGTCGACCGCGTGTACCCCGCCGATTACCATCATAACCCGCCAGAGACCACCTCAACTCTCCCGGAAAACTATAACATGCCTTCTGCTCCGCCAGAAAGCTTGAAACCATCCCTGGAAAGCCAGAACTCGTTACCGGGAAACCAGAATCCTGCGCCGGAAAAAAAGCAAGACCCATTGCCGGGAACCTACATTGTCCAGGTCCCAAAAGACCAAATCTACCGTGTTCCGCCCCCTGAAAACGGCCCCCATTACCAGAGATCTCGAAAGAGGAGAAGCCATTGCTGCCGCTTCCTCTGCTATTTCCTCGGCTCCATCTTCGCCCTTGTCGTTCTCCTCGCCGCTATAGCCGGAATTTCGTACCTGGTAATTTCGCCGAAATCTCCTAAATATTCGATTGAAAAAGTCGCAATCAAAGGGTTCACTCTCGGCCGAGATTTAACGATAAGTCCCGAATTCGACGTCACAGTGAGAGCCGAAAACCCTAACAAAAAGATCGGCATTTACTACGGCGATAAGAACAATGTCGATGTCTTTTACTCGGACGTACGGCTATGTAACGGGAAGCTGCCGGCGTTTTATCAGGGCCACCGTAACGTGACTGTGTTTCCGGCCCTTCTCGTCGGCTCTGACGTCCGTTTGTCCACGGCCGTTAACGGGACGTTGACGGCGCAGCTGAGGGAGGGGAGGGTACCGTTAAGACTGAATATAGACGTTCCCGTTAGGGTCAAGGTTGGTGCCGTTAAGTCTTGGACCGTTACCGTTAGGGCCCGTTGTGACGTGACGGTGGATAAGTTGGCGGTGGACGCGACGGTCTTGGACAACCGTTGTGGCGTTAGCGTGAAGATTTGACGGTGTCTTCACGGCGTGGTTCTGGTTTTTTAAGTCTTTTTTTTTTTTGTATAGGGATTGTAGAAGATATGTATTGTTGACGTTCATTATTTTTGTATCATATTCAAAATATTATGAATAGATTTGTATTTTTTCAAGTTGAAATTTGTTGGATTGATATAAAATGTAGAACGTATTTTTTTAAAAAAAAAAAAAATTTGTTGGATTGAGATACAAAATGTGGAACGATTTTTTTCTTTGTTTTTGAAATTTGTTGGATTGAAACAAAATGTGGAATAAAATCAAGTATAAATAGGGTGTAAATTTACACGATTTTATACTATGAGACTATTTGATTTTGAGTAATGATCTTATAGGACACTCCCCCCACTTATGTGTGTAGGACTCCAAAAGACCACCATTAAAGTAAAAAGTTATCATATGAGTGTGGGACTTGAATTTTCTATAAATCTTTAAATTTAATGGTGATCTTTTAGGGTCCTATACATATGGGTGGAAGAGGGTCCTATAAAATTATTTATCATCATTAAATTATGCATTATTTTTATAATTGCAAAACCATAAGTCCCTCCTAGATATCCGTTTTTAAGTATTTAGCGTTTTTTATCCTTTCAAAATTAATAGTCTAATAAAATGAAGATATTAAATTTTCCCATAAAAAGATTTTAAACTTTCTCTTAACCCATCCCAAACTAAAATAAAGGAACTCTAACTTAAACTTTCTCTTAACCCGTCACAAATTAGAGTAAAGGATGTGGGTTGTGTCATTTACTGTCACAAACTAAAGTACAGGATGTGGGTTGTGTTTTATAAACATCCCGTAAAACTCTGACAAAACTTTATATATATGAATACGGATGATGAATCCATGGAAAATCAAGGTGGAGATATGTTTAGGCACGAATGGAAATTGGGGTCGTCATGTGAGGTGTTAGCCCCTGCCCCAATCCTATTCTTGAATTTAAAACTTAAACCAGATTGCTTCACCCACCTAAGCCATAATAATAATAATAATAATAAATCAACAATGATTATAGGGGGACTCGAATTGCCCACTAAACTCTTCAAATTCGTATCATCAATTCCCAATGTGGACTAATTACTTGTGTACAAGTTGGAAACCTAGAATTACATCGTTTTCTATATAAATTTATGGCACTATATATATTGAGATCATTTACTTTTTGAGAAATGATCCTGTACGATCTTTTTCCGCCCATGTGTGTAGGATTTCAAAGAATCACCATTAAATTTGGCACGGATTTATAGAAAAATCAAATTCCACACCAATGAGATAACTTTTTTAGATATCCATGCCAATTTTAATGGTGATCTTTTGGGTGAAGGATGGTCTTATAAGATCATTACTCTTTTATGATAGGGTGTGGTTTCTAGCTTGCAACCTTAAACAATTTACTTAAGGCGCACCTCCAAATTTTTTCATGATATGTAATTTTGTTGTAAAAAATTCTTAAGATTATCTTAAATTTTATTTTTATATCTAATTAAAAAATTTAAATTCAAAAAATAGTTAAAATCAAGTTGATCTATAAATATATGAAAATCTTGAAAATGGACTAGACAATGTGTTGCAAGATGCACTATTTATGGGACTCAAAACTTTGTTTTTTTCATATTCATACATCTTAATGTCGAGATGATCGATTAGAGGGTTTTTCAACATTAAAACAACATTTCCTATATATTTTTTAGGTGCATATGTGATTCATTGCAACCTTATATAAACGTTTCCCTTTATGATATGCATAAATTTGAAAAGGTATATTATCTTGAGGCTCGATTTTTTGCCAGGTTTAAAGTCACGGCAGGCGAGATTATCGTTCTATGAAATTTTGAATAAGTAGTCGAGGTCATACTTATTCGACGCATTTGAGAAAGTGTGTTGGCTAACACACCAAAATTCTATTCTAAATTATACAATTTATTGAAAAGTATACAAAGAGGCCATTGATTTGTAATACAAAGGGTCACAATCATTGTTAGAAAAATCAGCAAGTTATAATTGGAACCGGCCAGTTATCCGAGTCAGGTTAGAGGCGGTTTTTGCGATCTTCTAGCTTATGGTACAACCTCATAAAATTTCAAGCCCAAAACCGGCTGGGTAGGGGTCGAACCAGTGATTTTTTGGTCAAACCGGCCGGTCTTGTTGCTAATCGGACTGGTTAGTTGATATAACGGTTTTATAGACAAATAACAGTATAGTTCAAATAATGCCCGTTATTTTCAATTGAAGCCGTTATCTGATGCAGGAATTCACAAGTCCATTTTTCCAGCTTTTTTTATTCTTTTTCCTGCCATTTTTTTGTGTTTTTCATGCATTATGGCTGTAAAACACTATTTATTGTCTGTAAAGCAAGCAAATTCGAATCCAAGATTGAAAAATCAAGTGAATTTGTGGATTGAAATGGTGGATTTTCATGTCTTTTGAAATTTCTGTCATTTCATCAATACCATCTTCAATGGCCAATGGGTTTTGCTGAAATTTGAGGTTATTTATTCCTAATCGAATCATCTACCATATACATCTTCAATTTGTTCAAAAAACAAAATATTGGGGGTTGATTTTGGCCCGAAAAATTGCTGCTTGAAGAACCTGTGTTGGATCCAAAAAAACAGATTGTGGATCAATTGTTTGGTACTTTTTTTATTAAATTGATTTGTGTATGTTGATTATCAAGGCTTCATCTATCACATAAAATAGGTATGCTTATTTATTATTGAGCAAATATTTTTGTATGATTTTTTTTCTTTGCTCGATTTCACATATCTGAATTTTTCATGATTTTTTCAATTAAATAAATAAAGAATACCGAGTTTTTTTTTTTTTAATGATTTTTGGTGCGTTTGACATGGTGATCAAAGCTTTTACAATGCTTGTGTGTTGATTTGTTGGATTATTCGAACATCTTGGGTGGTTTCTTGCTTGAAATGTTACTCGATTTTAAGAATTTTTGAGAAACCAAATTTTCAAAAAAAATATATTTTGTTTAATAAAATTATTATTTTTGATGAATATGGGAAGTGTTTTCCTATTTTTCTTAATAAAATAATTTTATTTGATAAAATTATTTTTTTGATAAAAATATGTTGTTTTGATTAATATGACAAAATCTATATGTATCGGCTTCTCTACCTTGTGACATCTTGTCTTTTACCGATGAAATTCTAGATGGACATGTAAAAGTTGATGCATCGATTTATTTTCCATTGTTTATAATTATGATTGCCAGTATATTAAAGTGTTGTAAAACTTGAAATAGGAGTGTGTAAACATATATGTGTGCTTATATTTTTTAGTAGGGAAAGCATAAAATGAGACTATTTACCTTTGGTACAAGGTGAGACATTAATTTTGACCATTTGATGTGAATTTGGGTGGCTGCAATTATTTCATTGACCAAGCTCAAAATTTAAAATAAATTTTATTGAACGTGGTGACACATCCAAGCTATCAAACTTCACATCGGATGGTTGCAATTAATTATGACCACCTTGTATCAAAGGTAATGATTTCATTATATACAATCCCTTTTTAGTAATAGGCATAGACTAATGTAATGTTTATGCCTAGCTAAAAGTTGATGGATCAATTTTTTTTCCATTTTTTCTAATTGTGATTACCAGTTTCTTGAAGTGCTGTAAAACTTGAAAGTGGAGTGTATAAACAGATATGTGCGCTTATATTTTTTAGTAGGGAAAGTATAGAATGAAACCATTTATCTTTGGTACAAGTTGAGACATTAATCTTGACCATTGGATGTGAAATTGGGTGGCTGCAATTATTTCATTGACCAAGCTAAAACTTCAAAATAATTATTATTGAACTTTGTGACACATCGAAGCTATCAAACTTCAGATCGGATGGTTGCAAGTAATTATGACCACCTTGTATCAAAGGTAAATGGTTTTATTATATACAATCCCTTTTTAGTAATAGGCGTAAACTAATGTAATGGTTCTGCCTACCTGCAACACCTAAATATCTTAAGTGCATATTTTGCACCGGGGTGATACATTTGTGGTAAGGTGTTGTAAACTTATTATCAGACTTTATTATAGGAAACAAAAAGGTTTATGTGACATGGTTGGGATCATGTACTTGATCATAGTATTCAAATATTTTTTTATATAAAGTTGTTTCAATTTTTTTGTAAGATAAATGTATGTAATAAGAAATTATAAAATTAATCTAATATTATCTCTTTTTTTTTGGGGAAGGGGGGGGGGGGGGGGGGGTTGGGTTTGACCCATTTTAAAAAATATCTACTTTACCCATTTGTTCTGTTAACCACCCCGGTTAGTCCGGCTTCGGTTCTAACCGCGTCCAGCCCCATGTCCGGTTAACCGTTCCGGTTCGATTTTGCGAACACTTGTCACAATCACTCTTCTCCATCAGATTTCAAATCAGTTAGTCGTGAGTATGTCATTGACTAACCGTTCGTTCGATTAACCGCCCCGGTTAGTCAAGCTCCGGTTCTAACCGCGTCCAGCCCCATGTCCGGTTAACCGTTTCGGTTCAATTTTGCGAACACTTATCACAATCACTCTTCTCCATCAAATTTCAAATCAGGTGGTCATGAGTATGTCATTGACTAAACTCAACGTTTTAAAAAAAAAAGATCTCAAACTTTACTAAATACCCCTAGCCATCCAATTTGATATTTAATAGCTATAGCAATTGTGACCTCCTTATAATAAAAATAAATGGTCTCATGGCTATAGTAAATGTGACCTCCTTATAACAAAAAAAAATAAAAATAAGTTGTCTTTTAAAATTGATGTAACTTATGGGCTCTTATTTAAATCCCCTGTAGCCTAGCACCAAAAACAAACATTGACTATTTAGTAATAGCACTCTTGAACTTTGTTTTTACTTTCACTACTTTGCTTTGAAACATATTTAGGGATATCCATTGGCTTATGCAATAAGGTAGGTAGTTCACCCCAACCAACCCTATTGGGTCCTAACTTGGGCTATAAATCCTTAAATAGAGTTATTGTTCTATTGTTTATGGTTAGGGGTGGCAATGAATCGGGTTCTACTAGACTCGGGCCCAAAAAAATTATCGGACCCGGACCCAGACTTGATTGGATCCGAAGTTATCTGATCTTGACCCAATTGGACCTGGACCCGATTGGACCCGACCCACAAATAAAAAATATACATTTAAATACATACATGTATTATTTAAATTTTATAACTAAAAATATATAATTATATTTATTTAAGTATTAATTAAATATTATTAAAAAATTATATATTAAATATTATTTATATAATAACACTATTCGGGTTGGGTCCACATGGACCTGGACCTCGACCCGCAGCGTCCAATTCTTGGACCCATACCTGGACCCATGTCGGGTTCGGACATTGGGTCTTGGGTCAATTGCCACGCCTATTTATGTCGATTACTTATAATGTTTGATGAAGAATAAATGTACGGGTTTTAGCCATTGGTTGTTGACAGATGCAAAATTACATCTTAAGTTAGATTCCTACCTCTAGATTACCAAAAATGAAAACTAACTCACTGATATTGACACAAGATTATGTTCAGAATTGTTAGATGCTTTCCAACTTTGAGATACAATTAACATAAGTACTATCGTGTCTCGATGTTGGATAAGATCCAACGGTTGTGGAAGGTTCTTGTACAAAGCTTGCCGGAGTCCGATATAAGATAGTTTTTATTTGGTGATGTATGCTATATATATATATATATATATATATATATGTGTGTTATGTTATGGAAAAATTTACAATGAGATCAATTACCTTTTGTATAAGGTAGTCACAATTGATTTTAAATCATTGCATGTGAATTTTGGTGAATAAATGACCAAGCCCAATGTTCAAATGAAATTTTGTCAGACATCCAAACTATCAAATTCCACATCATATGGTTATAAGTAATTGTGACCTCATTGTACAATAGGTAAATGATCTCATCGTATACAATCGTTTATGGTATTATGTATCTTGGCTCGGTCAGGTTAGCCTATATCCAATCCCGCACCCGTGTTGGATCCATACTCGGCTTGTCGGGTCAATCCAACCCAACAAGCACCTCTAACAGTGGTCGGTGGAGATTACCCTCATTATAATTGGATGTCCTAATGGTCTATACAGTACCATAGATGTCATTGCATGGTTTATTTTTCATGTTTTAATTGCAAACTAAAAACTACAAATATTTGGTGGTGGATCATGGGAACCTATTTCTTTAGAAAATAATAGTGGAAGTCCGAGCAACAAATTTGCTTCATTCGCTCCTTTACGAAGCTAAGAGCAAAGGGAGGTTGGGGGAAAGTTATATATCACATTTGAGAAATAGAATGATTTAACACTTAGTTCATATGTAATGATTTAATTTCAATATTCCTATATAAAAACACGTAGTCTTGAGTCACAATAGTTGCAAATTTGTAAAATGTTAAAGTTTGTTTTTATAAGTTAGCAATCTTATTTGTAGAAATAAGGTCGTGATATTCTACATCATTTATTTTAATTCGACAGTGTAGTTTCATACATATTTTAAGGCAATGTCAAGAAGTGACATGTCTTTTAAGATAATGTCAAATATACATTGTCTAAATAAAAGGGTTAGATTAGGGTAGTCATTAATACTTTTAAAAGTACTCAACATTTTTTGATACTTCATACTCTTACCACGCCAAGTAATTTTTTTATCTATGGGTATTTTAGATAATTAATCATAGGTAAGATATAATTTGTTTTTACAAATATAGTATTTATTAACTATATTGGAAGATAACATCATCCACAAGAGGTGTGATATAACTCAAATGGAGCACTGATTGCTTTTCTCAATCACTAGTAAAATGACACTATCATACAAATTTTTTTGAGTAATTGTATTTTTCTGAGTAATTACATTTTTTTTTAGTACATTAATAAAATACTCATATGCATAAAAACCTTAACATAACCCCTAAATAAAATAAATAGTCTAGATTATTACAACCTTACTTCTACAAGTAAGGTTGTAACCTTATGTAAGCTTTTTATATATATTATTTATTGGGAGATGCAATATATAATTTTTAAGGGATCATTTGGATAGACCGATTTTTTAGAGAAGGGTTGTTTTGTCCTCGTACTTTTATAGAAGAGTAAAATGGCCCTGCCTTGATATGGTATGCTCTTTATAGGTATGGGCATTGCCTTGTTTAGCATGCTCTTAATCCACTCCTATAAAACATGATAAAACATATGTGACCATGAAAAAAAGGAATCTAAGTAGACAAAATCAATGGTCAAAACGATCTAAATAAAAAGGAGATGTTTGGAATTGTTTGGCCATCAAAACGATCTAAACATGGAAAAGGATCTGGATACAATCCTGAGTTGCTAGATCAAATTATTCGAAGGAAATGAGGCATCAAAATAAGGAACGAGGTTGAGGTCTACGGGGTAGCACCACATGTGACTTAGCTATTGATCTTGATTTCCATTCCTACTAATGCTAACCCCTTTCAAAAACGACTAACGATTTAAAAATTTGCCAATTCACTACTAATAGTTAACATTTTTTTTTTTAAAAAAATGTTGCTTCTAAATCTTCCAAACTATTATGGCTTTTGAAGTTAAAAGCCAAAGAGTGTTTTCCTTTCTCAAGCTAAAGTTTTCGGTAGGAAAGACATGAGTTCATGGTGTTAACTAGGGGAGGGAAATGGATTAGGTCGATTTTTGGACTTGATTGGGTATGGGTCTAAACCTCGATAATAGACCCGATTGGGTCGGGTTTGGTCCCATTTAAGCTTGACCAAACTTAGGTCTAGTCGAACTTGGATCCTAGCTGTTCAGGTTGGTTGGGGTTTGTGTCAACCCAACTTAACCCCGTATATCTTACTTTATTTATAGACTTGGACCCGACCCGACCGGCATAGATGGGTCTAGGTCAATTTCAACTAGACCCAACCTGGGTCTGGGTTGAGTATTAGTCTTAACAACAATCTTGTGCTGCAAAAGTCATATTTTTATGTAACACAACAACACATTTTTATTAACAACAATCTTGTGCTGCAAAAGTCACATTTTTATGTAACAACAATCTTGTGCTACAAAAGTCACATTTTTATTAACAACAATCTTGTGCTGCAAAAGTCACATTTTTATGTAACACAACAACACATGTCAGGTGACAAAAGCTGAGAACATATGAGTGGATTGAGCTTTAAGTGCTACAAGCGGTAGTGAGAATAAATGGGAATGCATTAGGCCCAAGTTTGATGGAGTACTTACTATCAAGTAATTACATTCTAACATATTCATGAGCGAACAAAAATTAAGAGATTGTGCACGATGAGGTTATTTAGTTTTGGTACAATGTCACAAATACTTTTAACCGAATTCTAATAGATGAAAGTACATGACAATAACCAATAAATTTTATTTTGGTCCTTGTGCCCAAACAATGACTATCCTCAGCCACATTTCCCTCCCCTAGTTAACATCATGAACTTGAGGATTGGGGGTCTTCCAAAGTCCAGGTAATAATTGTTGGATTTTTTATGAGGTAGATTGTGGTGGACAATGATCTTTCTCATGTCAAACTTAAAATTCATAAGCCGCCAAAATCCCAGATCCCAAGCCATATTTATCTTAGACTTGGTGGGGACTTGTTTTTAGTTGATATTGCTAGTGAGGGTGGCTCCTCTCCTACTTTAGTTCCTCCACCTTCTTCTCTGCCTTCTCTTGTGCTAGCTGCATATTCGGATTCATGCGTCGAAGTCCTGAAAAAAGTCGAAACCTAGTGGTTCAACTTCTAATGGTTTTCATATTCAACCTGCTTGGGCTCGGCCTTCTGTGGCATCTAAGCTTTCCCCCCATCCCACTCCCCGAATTGGGAGGACACATGGCTGATCCTCTAATTCAAATTTGAAACTAGCCAGGAAAAATGTTAGATGCATATTGGCCGTTTTTTTAGCACTCCAAAGCTTTTGGCAAGTGCCCATTATCTCAAGATTCCTCCTTTGCCGCTCAAGCTTATCCTGTCTTGCCTCTTTCAAATCCTCTTCCCCCTGAATTTGGAAAACCATCCATATCACCTACTTATGTGAATCCGTTGGGGAATCGGTCGGCTCCTATATTTGGGATCCGCCGGGAGTTTAGAAACAACCTCCCCCTCTCTCAGTTGTTGGCCTTTCCTCATCCTCTTATACCTCTTCGTGTTTATCCAAATCCCTTGCTGATAATTCCTTTGACTTCAAGAATCTTTATCCTACCTGCTCCTATCCAACCTACATATTCTTCAGGAATTTCGAGTATACCCTCTGCCTATGATATTATTTTGTCTCCTCCTTTTAAGGCATCCCTCGGGTCTTCTACTATAGTGGAGAATTTTGAATACTCTTTCCAGCTTTTCCCTCTGGTCTATTCGGTTCTTCTTGCGTCCACCTGGACCTCTTGATTATTTGCTCTTTCTCTGCTCTATGTTGGCCAGGGGAATTTTTTTTTCTTTCTATCTCTTTTTACTCTCCATGATTCACCAAACGTTGTTGCCTTTCCGTCTAGCTTCCAGAAGAACCAGACATCAGAGAAGGGACCTGCTTCTTATCTCACATTGGCCTGCAATGATTGTGCTGATAGATGACTTTGACGATGAAGTTCTTGGTCCTGCTCCCTGGATTGGTGGTAACTCTCTAGATTCTGGCCATATGTTGCTTGAATCAAGCTTGGATGCCAATGGAGCTTTGTTTATAGAGCCTCTTGCACCCATTGTTCTGGCTCAGATGGAATAGATGGCTCCCTCTTAGCTAGTGCTCGTTGGTTTTTTACAAACCTGAAGTGCAGCTGTTGTTGAGCCTGCCTTCTCTACGACACTGCAACCCTCGTAGCTAACCTTCCCCCAGCATCAATCTCTTATGGCCCAGCTGTGTTGTTGCCATCTTCTATGACTGCTTTGGCCTCCCTCGAAGAAGAACTTATGTTGCCCTTCATCTTCCCTCTTTAGCAACGGTGCACGTTGAGGCTGAGCCTGCTGTGTTGAATGAGCCCTTGTTGTCCCTTGCTGCCCATCACCATGCCACTATTGCAAGGCACGACGCTGATATTATTGGGACTGCTTTGGCTTCCCTCGAAGCAGTGCCTATGCTGCCCTCTACTGCCCTTCACCTATCCCCTTTAGCAACAGTGCACGATGATGTTGAGCCTGCAGTGTATTACGGGCCCTTGTCGGCCCATGAGCACACCACCACATCACTCTGGCAGTGTCGATGTTGTGATGTTGTGACTCTTGCGCCCATGGAGTCATCTGCTCCTGCTAACCTTGACGAGGCTCCTATGTTTTCCTCCTCATCAAATATCTCAGATAAGCACATTGCTTATTTAGAGATGTTTGATGACATGGGCGCTTCCTTTCGGGCCCCTCAGGGTCAAGTGTTGGATGCAATGCATGCAATCATTCTGGCGGACTCATTGTTACCTCGAGCATCAATTGCTAAGGCAGCACCTGATGCTCAAGAGCCTCGTCTTCCTGAGGTTGTTGCTGAGCCAGTAATTGACTATGCTGTGAAATCTAGGGGAAGGTCTATATCCTCTTCTTTACCTTCGTGATCGTCTGCAATAATTGCGGCTAGAGGTTTGGGTTCCAAATCTGGTTCTTCTGAGCCATTAGACACCTCTAGCAGCGCTAGTAGCTCCTCCTCCATGTTATCTGGACCATTTGAAGATGGTGGCTTCGATGGTCCGAGTGAATTCCACTCCCTATTATGAAAATTATCAGCTAGAATGTTCGGGGACTCGGCAAGGAGCATCAAAGAAAATATGTTCTTTTATTAGTGAATATATATAGACCTTATGCTCTTATTTTACAATAAACCAAAAGGAGTAGTCTTTCTTTTTTGGATGCTAAACAAATCCAATGTAATGGGTCTTTATGTTTTGAAGGAGTTGATGCAGTTGGTAGTCCTGGTGGCTTGTGGGTTATTTGGGACCCGACATCACTTATTTGTTGTCAAAATTTCAAATCTGATAGACTTTTAGCTATTATTTTTTAAGGTCCAACTAAGGACTTTCGGTGGGTGCTCATAAACGTTTATGGGCCTAGTTCTCTTGCTTTGAAATCAACTTTTTTGGATGATGTTATGGATTTCATTATTTCTACTTGCCTTCATGTGTGCATTGGTGGGGACTTCAATTTGATTCGTCTTCCTGATGAAATTTCTTCTAATATTCCTATGAACTCGCAAATGCTTTTGTTTAATGATTTCATTATGGGTAATGATATTTTTGATCTTCCTGTGTCTGGGGCTCATTTTACTTGGTCAAATAATTGTGTCCACCACCTTATCCTTTCTAAATTGGATCGGTTTTTATTCTCGAAAACTTGGGAAAGGGTTTTTCCTTTTGTTAAAGTAAATGCCTTAACCAAACTTTTCTCGGATCACGTGCCCATCTGCTTACACACTGAAGATGAGACCCTTGGTCCTAGACCTTTTCGCTTTGAATTTGGTTGGTTGGATGAACCTGAACTTGTTAATTTGGTCAAAAAAACTTGGGTTAGCTGTATTGTTCAACACTTTCCTCTTTTGCTGCCATCTTGTTGTGCGACTTAAAGTCAACTTTTATAATACCTCTACGGTAGGGATCTATTGCAACCAATTTCTAGTGAAACATTTAGCACTTATTCTTGGATGCAAAGTTGATAAGTTCCCATTTACGTATTTGGGGGTTTCAATATCGGACTTGAACCTTACTCAAGCAGTATGGGACCCGCTAATCCACAGATATCAAGTGAAATTTGATTTATGGAAAACCAAGACCCTACTTTGGGTGACCGTATAACGTTGGTCAAATCTACTTATGCTTACCTGCCCATTTACCAAATGTTTTTATTGCAGATACCAAGGCATGCCATTAATATTACTGAGCGGTACATGCCCAACTTTATATGGGGGACAATTGATGATAATCATAGGAAATATCATCTTGTTGCATGGGACAAGTATGCACACCGGTTAAGTTGGGAGGACTGGGCATTTAAAAAATTAAAACTCATGAATTGGGGTATGCTTTTTAAATGGTGGTGGTGAATTATACACGGCCTAAATCATCTTTGGAAAGAAGTTCTAGCAGTTAAATAAGGGTAATGACCATACTCTCACCTTGTTAAAAAAGGACGAGGTGGTTATTTTTTTCTCACATTTGGAAAGGTATTTATAGTTATAAAAGAGTGGTAATCAGCAATGCTCGATGACTTATTGGCAATGGTGAGGATACATTTTTCTAGTTTAATAAGTTGATTGGGGATTGTTCCCTATCTCTATTATTTATAGATCTTTTCGCCAGAGTGTCAAACCTAACAGTGAGAATTTCAGACCTTCCATCCTTTGCTTCGTCATTGGTGGGAATCTCTTGGGATATTGGATGCACATACAATAGGCTGCCAGACTTTATAATTTTGCAATATCATAACTTGTTAGAAACTCTACAAAATGTATATCTATCTAATGCAGGTTCATATGAGATTGTTTGAGAATGTGAAAGCGATTGGCTATTTTCGGTGAAATCTACCTATAGGTTGCTCTATTATGAACAGATTAGATGGTCTAACTCGGATTTAAGATCTTTATGGAAATGGCATGTTCCAATGAAGATCTGAGCCTTCCATTGGGTAGCATTACAAGGTAAATGCATTACAGTTGATAACCTGCGCACAAGGGGCAAGATTTTACCAAACATCTGTCTTCTTTGCAATGAAGATGAGGAAATTGGGAACCATCTCTTTCTTCGTTGTTCTTTTGCCTTTAAATTGTGGAGTTGGGCTTTTGAGACCTTGGAGTTATTTCTTATGCTTCCAACAAAATTAATTAACATAATTTTTCATCTATCTGCTGTTTGCTTGCCCCCTAAAGGTATTTAGATTTGGATAATTTTTAGGAGTGCTATCTAATGGCAGATTTGGCTAGAGAGGGATAGGAGAACTTTTGACGGCCTATCTCTCTCTGCGGATAGTATTAAAGATCGTATTCTTCAGTCTCTTTGGGGTTGGTATTCTTCTACACCAGATGGTTGTGGAGTTTCACGTACATATATCTTCTATATCAACTTAAGGAATTTGGTCTTCTCCTTTTCTCATAATCACCGCCCTCACTCTATTTGGAGCTCGCCACCTATGGGGTCTCTTAAACTGAATTTTGATGGTAGCTTCTGAGGGAACCCCGGTCCTGTTGGAATTTGTGGGCTGCTGAGAAACCATGATGGCTCTACCATTTTCTCTTAATGTTGATCCATGTGGCAACACCAAGGGCAATCGGGCAGAAGTTTAATGGTTTTTACAAGGGTTGGAAATTATAGTCAGTAAAGGCCTTTTTGGTTCGATTCTTATAGAAGAAGACTCCCTAAACGTTATTAAATGGTGTAAGCAGGAACAAAAAATACTTCGGTCTCTACATGTTTTTGGATTGAAGATTTTAGATCTGTGCTCCACACCTGGGCTACATCTCTCATTCTCTCATGTTTATCGAGAGGCCAATGGAACAACTGATGATCTTGCTAAATTTGGCATCTCCTTTCCCTCTCTTTCTATTTCTGATGTTTTATTAGCACCTTTGTAATTTGATGCTGCTTCAACACTTGTTCAATAAAAGTTTATGTTAAAAAAAAGAAAGATTTAAAATACAACGATCAATGAAGATTGTGACCTCCTTATATCAAAAGTAAATGGTCTCATAGCATATATTTTTAGAAATTAAAGGTTAGTTCACCTTTTTTTGCCTTTCTGCTTTTTTTTTTTTTTCATTTGGCTATTCACAAGTGAAATTGGCAAATATTTGGTCCACTTCGATGTTCATGGGCAAGGGCCGCTGGGTCTGGAAAATCCTACAAAATGCTTCCCTTGTTTGTATGGATTGTAGTTATCACGAAACAACTACTAAATCGGCAGGATGTGTGGTCCAATCAAAAGAGGTTCAATTACCGATTGAATTGGTTGGACTATATTTTAGAAAAATCTAATAAAAATAAGGACAATGGTTTTAAATATAAAGTATATTAGAAAAAACATAATCTTTTTTAATCAATCGAAGTGGATAAAACCAGTCAAATACTAATTTTTATCAGGTTTTGACCAAACTGGGCTTTTGCTTTAGATCGGATCGGCCAATGTACAGGTCAATGGTTTGAATGGTCTTGATACTTATAGCATGGAATGCTTACAAAGGAATTGTGCACTTTTACTTTCAGCAATAAAAGCTTGATCTATTCCATTATTCATAAATCGGCCCCTTTTGCCACGCCACTTATTAATAAAATGCCGTCAAAATCCTTGAACACTCAAAAAATTCCCTTAGTTAGACATCATTACTAATAATGAACAATGTGTTTATTAATTGCATCATTTAACAAGCAAGATTATTTATTGCCATTCAATCAACGAGGCCTCTTAAGAGTTAAATTATTGCAAACCTCGTGGTTGTTAAGTTTTTCAATCTTCAATAAGCTGGATTTAATTTAATTTTTTAATATTATGTTTGATGAAACATTCAAGTAAAATAAAAATAAAAAAGCAATACCTCAAATACTAGTGAGCGCATATATATGCTCCTAAGATATTGTACATGTCCTCACTCGTTCAAAATACCTACTTAGAATAAATTTGGGAAATACATAATAATTACTGGATAATTATTTTTAAAAGAAAAATTTGGAATTTAAGTTTTGTAACACTTAAATCTAGCCCTTAGAACACTGGACAACCACTACTCAATCTTGAGGCCTAAGTTTTTTCTCGTACATAGAATTCATTTTGGTTTGTTTTTGTTTTTTTTGCCTAGATTTATAAAGACTACATCCAATATTTTGAGATCTAAAAAGTATCCATAAACATATATTTTGCATGCGGGAGGAAATAGTTAGTATCCTCCCTAAGGAGAAAATATTTTAGTAGCATTTGACCTGAATGATTTTTGTAAAAGATTTCAACTCCTAAAATATATTTTCTAATAACAAAAGGAAAATAATGGAAAAAAAATATATAAATGAAACTTCAACAAAAAATGGGTGCGGTTTGTATAGAGCCGAAGATCTAAACAATCAAAGTAAAACGCACCTTCAAATAGTGTCGAGAAATGTGGTTTTAATACTAAAAATATTTGTACATCGAGCAATATCTATGAAATATATTTCTACTACTTAAAATATATTTTCATATTTAATTATAAAATTTAAAGGTTAAAAAATAGTGTAGATCGAACATATCTATGAAAACTTTAAAATTGATGGTCCAAATATACGGTACAAAATGCACTATTTTCAAACCTTGAAATTTATATTTTTCTCATGCCTAGGCATCTTGATGTCGAGATGATCAATTTGAAGATATTTGGTCATCGAAACAATCTCTTTTAGTGAAATTTTTGAGGTGGGCTCTAGCTTGATGGTTGAGAGCCTCGGCTCTGTATAAACTTTTTCCATAAAAAATCTCAGAGCCTTTTCCACGCTTAATTATGAGTAAAGTAACTGTATACCAAAACTTTGCATTTCTACCACTCATATTCAAATCTAAGGGTCAAAAGAATATTAAGAAAGTGTAGGGGATCCCAACGGTAGCATATGGTACTTTCCTAAATTCATATATCAGCTTTCTAATCTGAAATTTAAAGCAAAAATTTACCGGGGTTTCTCAACGTGAACTTTAAACCCTAATTTCGAGCTCCATTTTTGCCGGAATCCGGTGGCCTGTCAAATTTTCTGGCGTTTCCGAGCCTTCTTTATTGTGCACTGTTAGACTACTGATTTGGAAGCTAGGACATGGTTCTGGTACGAAATGCTTACAATTTGTAGCCTCTAATGAAAATTAGGGTTTATACCACTGGAGGCTTTTTATCCAAGAGTTCTGTTTTCAATTTTCATCATGTTTGGTGTTTTGTTGCTTTGTGTTCATATTACGAGGAAATTTCCAGTTACCTCTCTCTCTCTCTCTCTCTCTCTCATTTCGTATTCTTCTTCTTCTTCTCTCTTCCTCTCCCTCTCTACCTCTGTCCATCTCCTGGTTTCTTCTATCTCATTTTCTCTCCTCCATATTTCCCTGTCCGTATCTCTCTACTGGGTTCCTTTCTCTCTCTAAATTGATATATACATATGTATATCTCTCTCCTGTTGGTGTGTCAGGTGGGAATTTCTTATTTCTCATTATTTTATTGTTCGATTTAAAGATAATGGTAGAAGGAGGAAGAAATACAGTGGAATCAAAGGTGAGCATTGACAATCATGTTATAATAGTTAAATTTCTTTTGTTGATTATTATTTTTTTGTTATAAATTTTGTCGGACGACCTTGTATTAAATATGGTTTGGAAACGGGCTTTATTTCATGCCTGTACATTGCTATATAAGTTGGCTAAGTCTGTGGGTTCGGTTGTTTCTGGTTTCTACTGTATGTGTTGTGTTAAAAATAATGAGTTTAATCTGATATTAAAATGATAAATTGGGAAGTTCAGAATGTTGGGGTGTTGGAAAATCTAATTCATTGTTAGATTGCAACATGTGCTTACACAAGAATTCCCGATCCTGGTTGTGATTATTATTTTTTGTTATGTATTTATTTAATCCACTATGACTGTACTTTGAATTTCATAAAAAGATCTTTTGCGCGTTGTTAATTTTGAAGTTTTGATTGAAACTATGTCTATTTTTCTTATTTCTGTTTTAGCAGTGAAAAGGCTTTTACGACCCACAAAAGAAAGAGCTTAGTAAATATCCTCCTCATGATTGGAATCTAGACTTACAGAGTTTCTGACTGATGTTAAGCAAGCAATTTCTGTTATGAATACACAATAAGAAAGAAATTTCTGTTATGTGTTTTTGAACCACTGTGATTCATTTTGACTTTAAGGAAAAGAATTTTTACAGGTGGTTAGTTCTGAAGTTCAGATTGAAACTTTGTCCATTTTTATGACTATTTCAGTAATAATGATGGCTAATATAGACCCACAAAAGAAAGTTAGCGGCTTGCTACCTTATGATCCCCTTTGCATAAAGAAATTGCTAGCTTATGATTGGAATTTAAACTGATCGGAGTTTCGGACTAATTTTGTAGGAAAAGAAAGCAAAAGACTGTCTCCTTGTGGATAAATACAATGTGGAAGCTTCTGAAATTTTGGCAAATGAGGCTCAGGTGACATTTACAAGTCTCTATTGCTGTGTGAGGAACCTAAAGCAAGAGACTTCCTCATTATGGATAAAATGGATTTTTATTTTATTAGACAATGGATTTGCAACGTACTCCTCAGTAGAAATGGAACTAATGTTATCTTTTCCGCCATGTTTTAGCATCTTCCCATATCAGAGGCAGTTCCAATATATGAACAACTTCTTTCAACATTTCCCACAGCTGTAAGATTCTTTTATCCTTTTCGAATGGTTTTTTCCTTCGTGCATTAGAGTATTTCTAGATATTCCATAATTGTGTTACCCAGACTCGTTGTGGTTAGATGATGATGGTGAGCATGGGAGTATTGTTAAATGTGTTTTATGATCGCATTCAACTATGCCGTTCTTGAGCATTCTAATGAACTTTCTAGCGATCGGTTATTATGTATTTATCATATTCCTTAAGTTCTGTATCACCCATTTGATGGCCATCACCTATCCATCATGTTCCTTTGACAAGTAAAAGTTACTATTACAAAGGAAAATGTGAAGAATAGAAAGGCACTTGAGGTGGGATGAAAGACAACACCCTTGCTAACCAAATTATCTTCCACCATATTGGCTTCCTTAGTGAGAGTGTATAGAAACCAAGACCAAGGACAAACACTTTAAAATTTGAGACAAACTTTAAAGTGCAATTCAATTTCCTTGCAAAATTACAACACTTATGGTAACCCTCATGAAGGAAGTACAGCCATCAAACACTTTTCATACGCTCTTTTAAAATTAGGATACAACTCAATTTGGGTCCCTTGTCAAAAAACAATAGAAGACTACTAAAGGAGATAAGTATACAACACTTGGAACTAGTGCCTTTGAAAATTCAATACCATAAAAATTACAATGCAAGATTATACATTAATTCCCACCATATAACTCATCAAATCATGATCTCCACATTGCATACACATGAATGCTTAAGATAACAAAATAAGAGGATCATGGAAGCCATTTCGAGCTCTTGGTGCTCGGTTTACAGCCATGGGTCTCAGCTATGTGCCATAGTGTGATATGTGATGGCAAAACTCATAATCCGGCCAAATTCACTCTATCAAAGGTGGTAAGCCAAAGCATCTATCAATCTACACTTGAATCATGGAAGGACTTTCAACGATCAAAAGATCAAACACTTAGTGGGAGCTCATGGGAGATACACATGCATTGATCATAAGATCATGCACAAAAATCATATAGGCACACCAAGCTCAACGGATTTCTCCATCAAATATGAGTTTTAATTAACCTGATCTGAAAAATCTTAGAGAACATCAGTCAATTAAGCTACAAAAAACTTATAGAAAAACTCATGAAAAACTAGGTCAATACACTCAATCACAAGGATCAATCTTAGATCAAGATCTCATAAATCAAAGAGCTTTGAGATGGAGAGACCTTGCTGCAAATTGAATTTTACAGCAAAGAAGATGATAAAAAAAATGGAGAATGGATTAGATCTTACTCAATTGGAGTGCCACATAGTCGCTTGATCATCTTTGACATAGATGGAATTTGATCGAGCATCAATGGAGCTTAATTCTTCCTTTCTCTCACTAGGATTTCTTCTTCTCACATAACTCTTAAATTTCTCGTGAAGGAAGAGAGAGGAGGGGAAATGTCTAGGGCGTACCATCTAGTGAGAGAGAGAGTGGTGTGCCACTCCTAAATACAGAGACATGGGGCTAATTGTAGGAAATGAGAGAATGTGGGGATATTTATAGCCACCAAGTGTAGAGATGCTTCTAGATAGATGAATTTTGGGCCTTCATGTCATCATAATATGGCTCAAAGAGAGGCTTGATTCTAGCCTTCCATTCATCATCATGTCATCTTGATATGTAGTTGGGATTTTCGCACCCTTATCCTCCATTTAATCCATAAATTACACCAAAATTCTCTTTGTATGAAAAATCTCATGCTCTTTGAGTTAAAAATCAAAGTTAAGGTCATACCCTTGAGGTTATTAGGCACATTTCCGGCAAAAATTTAAATTAAAAAATTTCCCTCCATTTTGATATAGCATGTGTGGCCAATTATTGTTCTAAGAAGGGTGAGGACCTTAAATCTTCCCTCAATCCATCTCAAGCCTGGGTAAAGGGGGTGGTTTGTGTTACGCAGGCAACCAACCTAAAACTTTACCAAAACTTCTTATGAATCCGGAATATATATGGTCCTTAATTGAGCAAAATGACAGACTAGGATTTGTGTGGCCGACCCTAATTAGTTTGGAAAAGGCTTTGATGATGTTGATGTGTGTCCAATCATTGGTGCCACATGTGTAAGTTAACATAAGGGCACAATTATCGTATACCTTTAGGGTTTCAATTGAAATATCAAACCCTATGCGCCTTCTAGAAGGACTCACACATGTGCATATGACACTTTCCTCACACAAGAAACTTGTCCTAAATTCATTTATCTAGTTTTAAAAAATTCACAAAATATCATAATTCAATCCACTCCCTTTTATATAACGAGGGTCATAAGGACAAGGTCCCATGGGGTTGATGTTACCCCCACGTCACCTCCATGTGGGGCTGATGTGGAGGCCCCCATGGCCACATGGACACCCATTGGCCATTTGGGTGTCCTATGTGGGTCCTGGGCTTGATCGTCATTTCATTAGAACAATTTTAAAAATACATTTTTCTTGCTAAAAAAAATTCGAAAAGATCGCCAAAAAGTCCCAAAAATTCATTTAATCATTCTCATCAAAATAAACCATTTTGGCACCATTTAAAAATAACTTCTAAGGAAATTAGGATCGTATGGGGCTGAATTAGGAATCAAATCAGTCCAATTGACTAGACTTAGAATCCAAAGCCACCTTCTTGATATGACCCAACAAACTCATGACCCACGGTGCTAATCAGGGGCTCATGATATAGCTTATCAAAGTCAAACCAATGAGTAACACTGAATTCCCAAGTACTAGCAGATTCAGGTGCACGCCCTAGAAGACATGCACACATATGGTGCGGGGTTTCCTCTCTTGGAACATGTGCACACCTCTTCATAGTGGATCCTCTAGAGATCGGTTTCCCATATTTGCGATTGTTTATGCATAAGCTACGAGAATGTCGTATGAGTCAAAGATTTATGCTAATGCCCTCTGGTAGCCTTAACCTCCCCATACAGGGCTCAAACAAACACAGTCATCGAGCTTATATCATCAATCACATAAAAACATATTGCCCTAGCCCATCACATTGTCATGAGGCCCAATAAGAATAACCCTGACTAGAGGCAACACTCAAACCTCTCGAACACAAATCGTTCTCATGCCTCTGGTCCCCGTGCACCAAGATCCTAGAGTCATGTCGCTCTTTCACTCCCACTGAAGTCAAGAGCTATAACAACATTGGAGTTTTAAGGCTCTGAAAGGGCATTACTCCAACAGTTAGATACATGAGCAACATCACATGTATGGACTATGATGATTTGTTTTGAGTTGCAAGTGGTAGTGGCTAAGTTGCTAACATGGTTTTTGCAGGCAAAGTTTTGGAAGCAGTATGTGGAGGCCGTTATGGCTGCAAATAATGATGATGCAACAAAACAGATATTCAGCCGGTGTTTGTTGAATTGCCTTCAAATTGCCCTATGGTAATCTTAAGTTGATATAATTTGCTTTAGCTTGGGCTTTAAAGTTCTTGGTTTATTTGTTTTGATTGAATGCTTTTTGTCGTTGTAACACGACTATTTGATGTTTTGTTAGATGATGAGTTCATGGAACCTAGAAGCTCTCCCTCCCTCGCTCTCTCTCTCCCCCTTACCCACCTTCATGTGTGCGTTAAAGGCAGGCTGATGCCTTGGTGAAATTAGTTCCCTAGCTGCTTCTTAATTCATTCATTCTATTAGTGTTTTCCCTTTCCTTCTTACATTTCTTCACTTGCTTTTGCTCTTGTTTCCGCACCCGCTCTGTGTTATATCTTGGTTGCCTGGGCATGGAGCTGAACATTTTGTGCATTCACGCACACACAGACGCGCACACATACACACGTTTATGGCATTGCTATATGTTGTTGGAGTAATGACTTATGCCTATCGTGCCTGAGTTTTGACTGTGGATAAATACATTATGCAGTGCCTGTTGAATTGTTTGTCTGAGTATCAACTTTGTCATACAATGAAAAATTATGAAAGTTTTCTGGTTAGACGTAAACATTGTTGCAATTTATGTTTGTATGCAGTGTAGCTTTGTAGCATTTGGTATGCTGGTATCAGATTTTTGTTTTTGATTGTTAATTTACATTTGTTTGTTAATTGACATTTGTTTTTGGTGATGTTGTATCTTCTCTCATCTTCTTTCCGCCCCTTTTTGATATTTTATTTTGGGAATGCTTTTGTTTCAATTGCTTTTGCAGTTTATTACATTGCGGAAAGTTGACTGTGCAGGAGATGTTACATTCGCTTTATTCGGAAAGTCAATGAAAAGAAAGGAACAGAAGGTCAGGAAGAGACAAGGAAAGCATTTGATTTCATGCTAAACTATGTCGGTGAGGAAATGCTTATCCCCAGGACTATGTAACCTGCATCTTTTTTTATTTTTTCGTCTTCTTATTGTCTTTTAATGACTCCTGTATTTAGATGATTTATGTTTGAACATTCCTCTATTTTTGAATTATGGATACGTAATCTGTAGATATTTTCGATAAGGATATATTTCTACGTTTTTGTCAAATGAGGCCTTTGCAATTTTTGTGTTTTTATTGTCTCCCATACTGTTCATGTGCAGTCCATTTCATGAGAAATAAGGTTTTGAAACTTTTAATTTACTTTGACTAAGGGTACTTGCATATAATATCTATGTTTTTTTGCTTGGGACTTTTTGATTTCTTTTCTCTTAAATAGTAGTATGTTTAATTTTTATCTTTTTATCAGCATTCTGTACTTCTTTATCTGTGTATGAATGAATTTGTTCTTATATTTTAAGTTGAATTGTGGTAGCCCTGAAAAAATTAATGATTGTAGCTTACTTTTTGATTATCCTCAAAGTTTGATAGTCAATCTTATTACTGAGATTTTTACTTTCTGCTTTGTGTCATTCATTGAGTAAACTAACAAGAATGACATTGGATGTTATTAGGAAGTGATATTGCATCAGGGCCTGTATGGATGGAGTACATTACCTTTTTGAAGTCCTTACCGGTATGTCAAATGTCATTCTAATTATTTTAAATGTTGCGTGTTCTCCAAACTCATACATTGGACTCACTTAAAATTTATGTTCTAATTCTTAATAACCTCTAATTCTTTATTTAACATTGTGTGAACCAATGCCATTCCATATCAATTATTTAGAATCTCTGTTTTCTGATATTTTTTCGGAACTGTGGAAAGACAGCGGAGATATCACAAATTTTATATAAGTTATTTTGCTTCTTTTGTTGATTAGGGTTTCTTAGGGAGCAAGTTGTGTTTTAGGGTTTTCCTTCTATAAATGTTACTTTTTTTGTGTGTGTGTGTTGTTTTTTTTTTTGGGGCGGGGAAGGGGGGGGGGGGGGGGGGGGAGGAGGTAGAGAAGAGAATAAAAGTTAACTTTGGTCTTGTAAAAAGATCTTTTTGGGGGTCTAATAAGGGTGAGACCTTAAACTTTTCCTTTAACCCTTTCTAGGCCCGGGTGCCACATCTTATCATGAATCCTAGATGATGATGATGATTTTACTTTTTTTGTACTCATCTTAAGTTGTATGGTTTAAACCATACAACTATAGGAGTAATTAAAATAAAAGAAAGGACGTGGTTAGCATGCGGGCAGCCTTCGTATTGTAGAAATGCGGGCTTGGCAATAAATATATTTTTAAATATAATTTGATCCTAATTTTAGAAAATATATAATCTTCAACATGGAGATCATGAATATGAAAAAATAAATAAATTTTGAAAACTAGAAATAATAATTATATTAAAAAACATTTGGACTGTTGGTTACAATTGCTTTTAGATGGGCCACCTATTTGCATCCATCTTTAAGATGGATGCTTTATACCTCTGGACCGCATATTGTAGAAATGCGGTCCACCCCGCATGAAACAATTCTTCTAAAAGAAAAGCATCAAGTATTTTGAGGTTGGAACTATATGTAATGTATGTCATTTAGAAGGGATAACAATGCTCTAGAATGATGACTAATTCAAAATGCTTCCAATTTAAGAAAAGTAGCTCATTTGAAGTCTAAGAAAAGTAGCTCTTTCAGGTCAAGTTTTGAATTTATTGGATTCTTGATAGACATGCGGGTAAGCGATGAGGGATCCCAATCAAATTGAATACCGTGGAGTGCTAATATTTTATATGGTAAAATAACTCCATTGGATTATTAATTTTTTGGGGGGATTCTCCTAATAAATAACCTCTAATACGTAATAATAACAGTAATAAAAAAAATCTTCACTGGGAATAACAATTATCAGGGAGTCTACTGACTTCAGTTGTCTTTGGTAAATTTTGGGCAAAATACACTGTAATCCAGAGTATTATCGGAAGGACATGATCCCTACGTTGGGTTCTGTCGGATTGTACTATTATACTGTACTTTCCCAAACTTTCTGGGGTATAAAATTTATAGCTCTTGAATAAAGATAGACTTGTAATACTCTATGCAGGCAACAACAGCGCAAGAAGAATCACAACGTATGACTGCAGTGCGGAAAGCTTATCAAATAGCCATTATTACTCCCACTCATCATGTTGAACAACTGTGGAAGGATTACGAGAATTTTGAAAATTCTGTTAGCCGGCCATTGGTACCATGTTTCTCCCCTTCTCATTACAGTTTCAGTAAACATGCTTTCTTACTTTTTGTGTTTTACGCCAGTGAATAAAAACTTGAAGTTGAGTCAACTTGCCCGAGTTGACTCAACCTTGTGATCCACTTAGTTTTCGAATGAGTTGACTCAATCTGACGATCCACTTAGTTTGTTAAGTGCAAAACTCACCTTAACTGGCTTCTTGACAAAACTCAGTATTAAGAGAGGGGTATATGTTGTTATTTTCCCAATTTTAGCCTTTTATGGATTTTTCTTTTACTGCTTTTGATATGAAATACTAGCCTAGCCATCATGCTTTTGGCTTTGGATGAGAATTAGTCTGAGTTCAACTCTATAAACTCTGTTTATTTATTTGCTAGAAACTCAACATCATTAAGCATATGGAGCATTAGGGGAACTTGATGATAATATGTTTTTCAGGCAAAAGGTCTGATATTTGAGTATCAACCAAAGTACAACAGTGCCAAGGCTGTGTATAGGGAGAGAAAGAAATATGTTGATGAGATTGACTGGAACATGCTAGCTGTTCCACCATCAGGTTCCATCAAGGTATGTTTCTTTGTTTATTCCATGATTCAATCTATTGATTTCCTTACTGATAAAAAAAGAAAAAAAAGGTCTACTGATTTCCTTGTGAGAAAACCATATTGCTTGATTACTGGACTATGGATCCTATGTCTTTGCAGTCTTATGTGATAATGTTTTTATTTTCTTATGCAAAGGATTTCAACTGAGAAATGATGAGTTATTGTGACTTTTAATTTTTCCTTAGACCCTTGAGTAGTGGAAACCAAAAATATTATCAAATAGAAAATTTTGGACTGGGAATTAATTGTTTTACTTGCATTTTATGTGGGTTGGGTTCTTCTCATTTTCTTCTAGAAAAGAATCAAGGTGAAGGAAGTGGCAATGCAGAATTCCATGTTCAAAAATTTCTTTCATTTCTTTTATTCATTATCAGAGCCTTTTTCCAACTATTTGGGGTCAGCTATATGAATCCTGGTTCGCTATTATGCTCTATCAAGGACCATACCCTCAGTGAGGTCACAAGTCCCCATATATTTTCTCACTACTTCCAATCATATCCTTTTGGACCTACCCTTGCCCTTTTTTAGGCTTTCACTTGAACCAATTCGCACCTCCTAACAGGTGCTGTACTGATTCTACGCTGCACGGCCTATTGGAGCTACATCTAAGTTCTTCCTAATGTATTCATTTCGAATTCTATCCCTTCTTGTCTTGCCGCTTATCCATCTCAACACCATCATTTCAACTGCACTCATCATATAGGTATGTTGTTTCTTGATCACCCAACATTCTGCCCCATAAAGCAAAGCTGGCCTCACAACTATCCTATAACTTTCACTTCAGCTTCCTTGGTATATGGTGATCACATAAAACTCTGGTTGTATATCTTCACTTCATCCACCTAGCTCTAATTCTATGTGTGACATCTTCTTTAATCTCTCAATTTTCTTGGATTATCGACCCAAGATATTGTAAGTATACCCATTTTGGTGTATCTTGGTCATCAATCTTAAATACTTTAACGTCTTTGCTCTTATTAGTACTAATTTTTTTCTTTTTCTTTATTACACACGATGCCCCAATTTGGGCCCCACGTGTTTGAGACTTGGGCCCTCAGCCCCCCACCCATGGTCCCACCAATAAAAATTCATAATTCCTAAAATACCCATATTATTTCAAATTTACAGAAATACCCTTGTAGGTTTTTATACATTTATAATTTGTTTTTAGATGTTTTTAAAATGTCCAAAATTCACAGTAGCACATTTTAGTTCATCATCATCATTTTAGCCTTTTCCCAATTAATTGCGGTTGGCTATATGAATCCTGGTTTTTCATTCTGCTCTATTAAAGGCCATATCCATAGTAGCACATTTGAGTTAAAAATAATAATTTTTGGAGTTCCACAAAAATCCAAAAAACACAGAAATACAATGTAGAAGTGGATACGTACCTAATGGGTGAAAAACAAGTGAATATCAGGGCACCCCACCTGTGCCAGGATCCATGATCACAACTGTCTTCTCACACTAACCCAACGAGACTCATGACCCACAATTAAGTGCAGGGGATCATGATTTGCCCGTCAAAGTGAGGCAATAAGCAATGGAACCATAGTCCCAATATGTGGATAACAGGTTCTCCCCCTTAAGCGCAAGTCAAATGCACACATAGTGCAAGGGGGCGCTCTCTCTATGCACATGTACACGTGTCCATTTATATAAGTTTGCTTTCCAAAATGCGGCTGTCATGAATACATGTTGTGCGGAAGTTTTATTGAGAATTTGGCCTTCGCTCTCACAGGCCCTTCCCGCACACAAGAGACCATAAAACTTTTCTAGCCTACAAACAACACCTCTGGGCATCTCTTTGACCTCAACAAGGATGACTTACAATAACCCCTCAATGGTAGTGCCTCATGCCTAGGGGTAAGGGTTTTGGACATGACCTGGGCTGAGCCATAGACTGCCTAACCCTAGGTTAGTTAATCAAACTACATTCCCATTGAAGCCCACAAATCACTATAAATAATTTTCTTTACAAGTGCTCTAGGCTTTAAAGGCCACAAACCCTGACACAAAGCAACTAAGCAAGTAGTACATAATTTTTTTAGTAATTATTCTTAGATATGATTGGATTTGTAACATTTGTTACATATAGATATGCTATTACAATTATGACTTATGAAGAGTTAACCCTTACTATGAAGGGGTAGCTTTGCAAGATCTGCTAATATCTTCTTAGTTACTTCTTAAAACAAATTTTTTTTTGGAGAACATGCTCTCTTTATAATGATTGATATGTATCTCTCTAGAGATGAAGGCATACACGTCATTGTGATGTGTGTTGGTCTTAAGTAAGCATGAGTACACAAAGATCTTTTTCATATAAAATATGCATCTATTAGGGATCTAAGATATCTATCGCACTGATTATCATTTGAAAACACCTTTGAGAGCATGGATGTACTGGAGCTAAAGGAGGTGTTTCCTCCTCCAAAAAATCAGTATCATTAAAGCATGTTGTCTCCTAATAGATAAGAGCCTAGGATATAGACCTAATTAGAAAGGCCTTATATTACCTAATTGAGACCAAGCTATCACTTTGTTTGCCTAGTTAATTTATGTCCGTATTAATTCTCTATGCCATCTTGGATTGATGGACCACACATGTCATTGTTATTTGTAACAAAAAGGCTATACATGGCCCTAAGAGATATATGACAGTGAATCCTACATCTTTCTATTGTTCTTGCTTTGAATTCTTACATGTTATTTCCTATTTATGTTATTCAGTATGCATTTGTGTCATTTAAGTCGTGCTTGATTATGCAATCTTGCTGAACAAAATCCAAATGGGAAGGCATTATATTGACAAGATGCATTATAGTTAGTGTGAATGCTGTCATTGTTTTAGTTATGGATGAATGCATCAATTGAAGGCATTATATTGAGAAGATGCATTATAGTTAGTGGGAATGCTGTCATTTTTTAGTTATGGATGAATGTTGTTTATGCTGTTAGTGATACTTATATCAATATTGGGGAAACAAATTCTATTTGGAAGGCTGTACAGATATTGCATTGCATCTGTTTTGGTGTTCATACATAGTGATAAATTCCATATAAATGATATTTGTGTCTTTGACTTGCAACCTGAAAACTTGAACTTGTTTGCATTGTCCTGCAGGAAGAACAACAGTGCTTGGCATGGAAAAGATTGTTAGCTTTTGAAAAGTAAGCACGTAATGTGTTTTGAGTGTGAATTTGAGTTATTCCTGTGAGCACTCAAAGAACACATACTTTTTTGATTAGTGTAAAATTTATCTAACATGAGTATTTGGTTCTCGTACAATGAACCTCTCTCATGATTAGTTAATACTTGGTTCTTTTACCCTTTCATGCGCTAATCAAGAAAGAGTTTCAAGAAAAAGTGAATGGTCCTGCTTAGTTTTTGCTTTTTCATTTTGCAAGGGTTGTGGCATTCACATGACTATCTTTTTCTATCTTTCTACATTTTGATCTATCACTATGGCTGATCTTCATCATCATCATCATCGCAGCTTTATCCCAACTACTTGGGGTTCGCTACCTGAATCTTGTTATGCTATTCTGCTTTATAACGGGCCACACCCTCAGTTAGACTATAAGCCACCATATCTCTTCTTACTTCTTCCATCTATGTCCTTTTGGGCCTTCCCCTTGTCCTCTTAGAGCCTTCCACTTGAACCAAATCGTCCCTTCCAACCAGTGCTCTATAGGTCTATGCTGCACATGGCCTAAGTCTACTTTCCCTCATCTAATCGCGCCTATTGTAGCCACTCCTAAGTTCCCTCGTATGTATTTATTCTGAATTCTATCATTTCTTGTCTTGCCACTCATTCATCTCAGCTGCATTCATCCTATGGCTATGTTGTTTCTTTACTGCCCAATGTTCCGTCACATAATCTATATCTATGGCTGATGTTTAAAAATATTTTTACTAGTAAATATGTAGTGATAAGTGGTACCTTGATCAATGGGATTGCTTGGAAAGTGGTTTTTGTTTTACCATTCTAGCCTTTTATCCTTTTCATGGATTTGTTTTCTGTAGTGAAATTATTGCTCGTTTCTTTGAATCAATTTGGTAGAACCTATGAGATGTGAAATAGTTCCAAGAAAAATGTCATAATTGGCTTGAAAAATTTGCAGTGGATAAGCATATAATTGATCATTTCCTCATCCTTGACACTTGACAACATTTGAATCATCTCACCTAAGGGGGTGACCTGATATATGATTTGGTAAGATATGCAGCCCGATGGCAGCATTTTAGTTTATGTGTGAATGAAGTTTTCTGCCTACTGGTCATAAGAAAGCCAACACCACTGAACCTTTACCAGTCCTCTCAGGCCTCCCAATCTAAGGGTCTGGGCTTCACATATGAGCTACAATCGATGTTTAATGTCATCATCATCATTGGCTTCTCTGAAAAGCTTCCACATTGGCATTTGCACCACTGGGTTTTTGCGTTACACAGCTGCATTAAGTAATTCAATCCTCCAATTGCCAACATTGTTATCGACTCTAATGCCATGTAATTCTTTCTTTATTAGTGCATGAATGTGATGGATAACTGATTTCCAGTGGATATGGACTTATGGAGAAACTTCAATGGTACCCAGGTTGTCTATTTTCATTTTGGATATTTAGATGCCTTTCATCGAAGGAAAGAATATAGCTTTTCAAAATTTTCCAATTTGTGTGTATGCGTGTGCGCGCGCGCACATGTTCTTGCGAAATCTAAACAAGTAACCATCAGGTGTGAATCAAGGCAGTGTTACTTACCATTTTTCATTGTGTCGATGCTTGAAATTGTTTAAGGTCTGTTTGATAACATTGTAATACCCTGATTTTTAAGGATATTAGAGGTCTTATCATCATCACTAGAGTCTTATTCCAACTATTTTGGGGTCGGCTACACGAATCCTGTTGGGCTATTCCACCCTATCAAGGGCCATACATAAGATTGGTTTAGGATTCATAAAAAAGATGTGACACAAGTTTTATGCTGGCTGCCCACCTAACACAAGCCTCCTTTCTCCGGGCTTGGGACCGGCATGATTGGCTTGGGACCGACCATGGTGGAGTTATATTATAGAGTCTAATATATTTTTTAATTATAGAAGTTGGTGGACCATGTTTGATTGGATCGAATCATATCAGGGTATATCCAAATAACTGTCTAATATTTGAATCCCCAAAAATTCCACTCTGAGTTGAAATTTCGGGGATACTAAAAATTGTATTGAGCAGCATTCCATGTAATTGACAAACTCTCTCTCTCAGCCTGGCCCTTTCTTCTCAACCAAGATACCCACTCTCTCTCGTTCAGCCCTCTAGCTCTTGTCCCACCTTTGTGAACCACCTTTTTGTCTATTTCAATGCTGCATGATGAGAGAGAAAGTGGAGCAAGAAATAACCACTTTTGTTCTCTCTTTAAAAGTAAAGAGAGAGTATGGAGTGAAAGTAGAGAGCGACCCACATCTTCTCTCTACTTTTGCTTCATACTGCTTTCTCTCTACTTTCAGCTTCATCTGAATCAGAACCACCTCTTGTTCTCTCTCTAAACACCAGACCCCTTGTTAGAGCTGTGAATTGTCATGATAAAGATGGTTTCAGAGATAGAAAGCTCTCGCCCATTGGTTCCACAAGCTTGTTCTTCTCCATGGCAATGGCTAGGGTTTGAAGAAATGATGGTCAACCCGGTTTATGTCCTCCATTAGAACTAGGCGTCGGGGTTCGAGAGCAGAGCTAGGGTTAGGGTTTGGGCATGACTGTAGGGCCAAAGAAACACTAAACCATTGTTTTTGCTAGTTTTCTCTTTCCAACCCTATCAGAGCCTCTAATAAGCAAGCAACACACTGTGTTCTCATCCAAGAAAGCCTCTAAACGATAGGGATAACACCCATTAACAATGGTATATATTCCTGCAAATCTCTGCAAAATCTATTGGGCTTATGAGAATTTTCCTTCTCTCTAGAACAGGGGTTGCAGAGCCACTTTTGGTTGTGTTTTCACTTGAATCCAAGCCCCAGGCAAGGGTGGTCCTCACTTCTCCATTTGAGCCATTTTTGAAGCTCTGAAAGCTGAGGTCTTTGGGTCTTTTTACTGGTTCTTGGTGGTTATTTCCATTGTTTTATATGGATCAAAATTGTTGGGATTTCTGTTGTTTTATATGGACCAAAATTGTTTCTCTCTCTAAAACCAGTGTGAAGGGCAGCGAAAGTAGAGCGAGAAAGCAGTATGAAGATGAAAGTAGAGAGAGAAAGCAGTATGAACCACCTTGGCCACGTGATCAGAGAGCATAAGTAGACAGAGAAAGAGAGTTGTGTCATGCATATTACTTGCACCTTGTCTCTTTTCATAAAATATGTCAAACGTGTATAGAAAAACACATATCAGGACAATATATAATTCATAGATACATGTAAAGCAGGTAATGGCTTTATTCAGATTTCCAGAAATTTGAATACGACTTATCAAAATTTTCCTCTGTGTGTGAGCATGTGTGCACACACGTGCGTGTGTGGGCATGCTCATGTGTGCGTGCATGTGCTTACGAAATCCAAATAAGTAACCATCAGCTGTGAACAGGGCAGTGGTGCTTGTTACGTTTATATCCTTGCGGGTTGCATCACCAGTATTTCATCGTGTTGATGCTAATATTGTGTAAAATAATAAATTTCATCTAGTTTTTCTCACTTGAGCTTGTAGCTTATATTATCTGGCTTTTTCACATGTGTTTCTATCTTCCAATTTATTCTTTCTTTAGATTTTGAAGCTTCACTTATGACTGTTCTGTAGGGGAAATCCACAGAGAATAGACAGTACATCTTCTAATAGAAGAGTCATATTCACATATGAGCAGGTATTTCGAGCGCTAGTTGAATGATGATGCTTTTACCCCCTATCTGAAACACTCGTTACTGATGGGACTATTTTACACACTAGATACAGTGGGGATAAAAAAACAAAATAAGAAATGAAGCTTAAATACAGCATTTGGGGATCTTGTCTGTTTGATTTGTTCTGTTTGTAATTAACTAAGTATCTATGCGTTTTCTCCTCTTGTTGGACTTTGCATGCATATTTAATATCACAAATGACTTTGGCTGGTCCTGGGAATTCATTGGGATGCACCATGTGATATCTCATTTTCTTTTGTGGACCTTATGTTTTTAGTACTAATGATTTCATTGTATTTGGATTTCCAGTGCCTAATGTACTTGTATCATTATCCTGATATTTGGTACGACTATGCAACATGGCATGCAAAGAATGAACCTAGAGATGCTGCAATTAAAGTGTTTCAGAGGGCTTTGAAGGCTCTGCCTGGTATATCCTCTTACTTATTCGGGTGATAATTTGAAACAACTTGAATAAAGTTGAATGTTGAACTATTATTTTGAAGCAACTTGAATAAAGTTGAATATCGAACTTGATGAATACATGTGGAGTTCCTTGGATACCCTTTAGTCCTTTACTAATCTCTACTCCATCATTTGTTTCTGCATACTGCTCTTTCGCATTTTGCAATACTAGAAGATCACTCACGGTCATAAAGACTTACAGACCCCTTTCTGTTAAAAAGCATGCATCTCCCTCTTTCTTAAGTATAATGCACATTTCTACCTGCATTCAACATATTATTTATTATAAAGTATCTAGCTTTATGTCCTCTTGTTTGAAATTCATCGAAGCTTATTTAAAGCAGTCAATACATGGGATAAATATCCTCTCATATAAGTACAGTCTCTTTAAAAAAAAAATTTCTGACTGTAAAGCAGTTGAGGGTATCTTTTGGCTTAGCATTTTTGAACTTATTTGTTTTGCGGGTCAAAGAAGTGCAAATAAGAGCAAACAGCAAGTTTGATTTGATTGAGCTTCAAAAATAACCTGGCTTTGGCGCTCTGTTTGCAAAAGACAATGAGCTTCAAAAATAACCTGGCTTTGGCTCTCTCTTTGCAAAAGACAATGAGCTTCAAAAATAACCTGGCTTTGGCTCTCTGTTTGCAAAAGACAATGTCTCATATTAGTTGGGATAGAATGTTCTTGTTGTCTTGCTTTGCCCTACATATGGAAGTAAAACAATCTGTATTCAAGAAATTTATATGGTCACAAGCCAAGATTGTTTGGCCATTATGGAATTCAAATAACCAACAAAGAGCCGTGAACCCTTACAAGTTGAACTCTTATACTCTACTCTTGTGTTTAAAGCATAGGAGATGCTATAATGCAGTGTTCATATGCCTCTGCTGTCTATTGAGTTTGGAGACACATTTGATCCGCAGGTAAGTGACATAATACCTTTGTGTACTTCATTAATTACAAACAGATAGTTTTTCATGTTGATGTACTTCTAAGTGGATGTTCAGATATAGTTCTGCAAATGGCTAGTCGGTACCCCTTGTTGCTATTGCCTTACCATTTGTGGTTGTCAAGTTTTGATCGAGAAACTGAAAATGCAGCATTGGTGCATCATGAAGCCTGTACGAATTCACTATTAACTTCAAAGATTCTGAAGGTTTGGTGGGTCTGCATGTGCATGTGGGTGTTCTTAAATCTATATATTGTCATATCATGGATGTCCAATGAAACTGTAAGGGAAGTTGTATAGGATGGCTGTAAGACCAGCCATGCTTTATGGGACAAAATGTTGGGGGGTCAAGAAACAACATGTGATTAGAATGAGTGTAGACAAGAAAGAATAGAATTTTGAATGACTACATCCAAAGGAACTTAAGGTGGGTAGCTCCAAAAGGTGATAAGATAAAGGAAAGTAGACTTGGGTGATCTAGCCATGTGCAGCATCGACCTGGGTTAAGAGGGGTGATTTGGTTCAAGTGGAAGACCCTAAAAGGGTAAGGGGAAAGCCCAAAAGGACATCGGAGGCAGCTTCAGAAACTATCGCGGTCTCTCCCTCTCGTCCTTCTCATTCCATATCGGGATAACAGATTCCACCTTGGTGGAAGCTCGAGCGGCCGCGCCCTTCTGGCAGGCCTCAGAAGCTTCAATCCCAAATGGAGCTCTACCTTGGTTGTAGAAGGAGACTCCAAAAATGTCATTTCGTGGGCCTCCCAAGTGGAAACCCCACCATGGGGTATGTGGACCATATTTGATGAGATTTTCGAAATTTGCAAGTATATTCAAGTTTCATGGACTCATACCTAGAGGGGGGCCAATCAATGGCCGACAATCTAGCTAAGCAAGGAGCCGTGCAAATACCGCCTTAACTGTTGCTGCTTGGATCCCTTTCGTTTTTGCTATCACCCATGATTCGAAATGTGTTGTCTTAAATATTTTTGCTTGTCTTTTTTCCTTTTTTGGGTTATGACATTTCCTTTTTGGCCTCTTGGCAAGGTCTGTGTGTTATTGTAAATTGTAATCTCTTTTACTCTTAACAGAAAGTAACTGCTTCAAAAAAAAAAAAAAAAGCCCAAAAGGACATGGATGGAAGTAATGAGAATAAATATGGTGACTTATGGTCTAACTGAGGGTATGGCCCTTGATGAAACGGAATGGTGGAACAAGATTCGTATAGCTGACACCAAATAGTTGGGATAAGGCTTGGATGATGATGGTGATGATTTAATCATGGATGTGGGAGTATGGACAATGACAAGGCAATTTAACTAGGATGATTATCAGATTTTCTTGATAAGTAATCTAACTAGGATGATTATCAGATTTTCTTGATAAGTAATCTCATTGTTGAATTTCCTACATTGGATCTCAATTGTTCCAATGGTTAATTACTTGATTGTCTATTTGCGTGTGCTGCTAGACCAATCCATTAATAGCCGTTACTGCAGATAACTATTGTCATCTGTAACTATTATATACCCTAGAAGTTCATGATAGATACTACTTCTTCTTCTTTTTTAAAATGAAAGTTGAATTTAGATATTTTGTTGGTGTAGCTCATATTAACATTCTTATTGGCTGTTTCACTTGTGCTGCTGTTTTGCGTCTAGCTAATATATGTAATTTGATTGTTTTTTAACAAATTATTTTTTATGAGATGATGCAGTTCATATTTGATGATGCCATGATCATGAATATATGGCTTCCCTTTTTTTTTTCCTGCTTTAGATTCGGAAGTTCTTAGATATGCCTATGCGGAGCTGGAGGAATCCCGGGGGGATGTGCAAGCAGCAAAGAAAGTATATGAGAGTCTTTTGGCAAATAGTGTCAATGCAACAGCATTGGCACACATACAAGTAAGATTTGTGCCATGGTTAAGTATGTTGTAATCCAATGAACTCTAGGAAAACCATAATCTGTTTGGCTCCACCTCCAGAGAGCATGACAGGATGGGACACCATAGTGTCTTCCACTCTCTGCATCACCATAAGCCATTTCGACAGATGTGGTGATAACCAAATGGATTATAAGTTTTTCTTAGTCCGTAAAATTAATTATTTTTGTAGTCCATAAAATTATTGTTATGCTTTGCATTATGCCATTTATTGGCTATGCTTGGTATGCGGCCTATTTTTTGACCGTTGAATTAACTTTGCACTTGAGTTGCTGCTGCAGTTCATGCGGTTCTTACGAAGAACTGAAAGTGTTGATGCTGCCCGCAAGTACTTCTTGGATGCTCGGAAATCTCATAACTGTACTTACCATGTATTTGTGGCTTATGCCTTGATGGCATTTTGCCTTGACAAGGATCCAAAGGTTTGTAAGGCGTCTATGCTAATGTTTCTCATTCATCTAGAACGTACTTGATTTATTAATGTGGACTTTTTGACCTTTTTTTTCTCTTTTTTCTATGTTTTTGACCTTATAATATGTCTTCATCCCATTAATTTCTTGTAAATGTTCAAATCCCATATGGAATTTCTTGTAACATGTTCAAATTTCTCCTCTTATCTCAAAAACAGAATGAATTGTTCAAATTCTCACTTGTTTATTAGTTTTACCAGTCATCATGACATTGCAAACGTCACGCAGGGTAATATTATTAACCTGGTTTAGCAACAGGCTGCTGTTTTTGGCTTTTTGTAAAGGGTGTGGTTTCTATAAGGTTGCAACCTTAAACAGTCCAATTAAGGTGCACGTCCAAATTTTATCATAACATGTAATTTTGATGTAAAAATTCTTAAGATTATCTGAAAGGCTAGTTTCATATCTAATTATAAAATTTTAAACTCCAAAAATGGTTCAAATCAAGTGGATCTATAAACATATGAAAATCTTGAAAATAAACGGTCTTAGATAATATGTTGCAAGATGCACTATTTTTGGGACTAAAAATCTTGTTTTTTTTTTTTTTCCATATTCACACATCTTGATGCCGAGGAGATCAATTAGAGGGTTTTTCAATACTAAAACAACCTTTTTCGATATATTTTTGAGGTGCATCTTTAATTCTACATTTTAAGTTTGCAACTTTATATAAACTTTTTCCTTTTGTAAAATATGCAGAATTTGATGATACATATAGGAAATGAAAGAAATCATATTTTATAATGCTTAAATGACATCCAAAGCAGAAAGACTGAAAGAGCACAACAGCTCACTGTTGGAGTCAATAGGACACTCAATTTCAACAACCATCATGCTAGGACAACCATATATGCGAATGGAGAAACCAGGAGGAGGAACCAAGAGCTCTTCCTCCCCTCTATTATTGTTTGAAGCTCAACCCCTAAGCTCCACCCTACCATTTGGACAGCCGACCCTGCTACCTCTCCCCTTCCTTGCTGGTGGCTCCTCTTCAACTGAGACCCCACCCCCATCCCCTCCTCCCCTTCACCCATCTTCGTGCTCATCGCACACCCTCCCCGTTGCTGACCCCATTGAAGCGGATACCTCCTCTTCCTACCTTCCTCTCCCCCCTCCTCCCATCCTCGCTTCACCCTTCCCTCCGCCATATTCACCCGACTACCTGATATCCATGGGGGTTCAAGCATCCATTTCCCTCATGCTTTTTGCCTCTTTCCCCATGGAACCCCTCAGTGACATCCATGCTTTTTCCCCACCCGTTCTACCTCTTCCCCTCTACCTCATCCCCACCTTCACAACCCCTGTCCCCTTTTCCCCCGTTCACCCATAGCTTTTTCTCCCAAATTACCTAACCCCAATCCTTTCATGTGGAATCCTTATCTTAAACCTCTTAATTTAGTTTACCCAGGCATTCGATTTCAATCCCTACCCTCATCTCTTGGAAGCATTCCCTCCCTCTTACCGGCCTGTTCACCTCCCCCTCTATTGGTCATATTTGAGCACCCTCCTCACCTTACACACCCCATCCTCCTGCCCTTGAGCACTTCCCAGACTTCTTTAACCCCCCTCCCCTGCCATCCATCCCAGCCCCCTCCTCTTCACCCCCTTTTATATCTCTTTTTCCTTCTTCTGACTTTCCCCCTCTTCCCTCGCTGAGGACTACCCCCTCTTCCTCTATCTAGTTCACTTCCCCGTCCATCAGTACTTCCATCGGCAGCTTGTAATGGCAGGGGCGTCTAAGTCACTCCCCATCACAGAGCCACACCGGCGACACGACATCCCCAGACAGCTCCCTTACCTTCTCGCCTCAATCGGTGGATTCTAACCTCATGGAAGGGATGGATCAAGCTCATGGTGACATCAAGGGAGTCCTCAAGGTGATGGGATTCAAGAACGATGGGTCCAACAAGGAGATTCAGGACTTTCTCTTGGCTGATAGCCTGATGCCGAGAGTAGACTCAAGCAGAAGTTCTCATGACGTAGGGAGCTTGCAAACCTCCATTGTACCATTTCCTACGACAGGAACGGTCCTCCCCCATCCCTCCTCTTGTTGGAAGCTCAACCCTTATGACCCGTCAGGCATTCACCCAGAAATGATGCCTCTGCCAGCCCCTAGTTCGATGAAGATTCTTTTACGGAACGTGAGGGGTCCTGGCCACCCCTAAAAACACAACTTCGTCAAAGACTTCTGCCTCCAATTCTCTTCATCAGTGCTAGCCTTAATCGAGACCAAGCTCCCCCACCCCACCCTTCCCCAAATCCCTTCAGAATGGGGATCAAGAACCTGTCAATGGGAGGTGCTGGATGCCCAAGGGGCCTCGGGGGGCATATGGGTCAATTGGGACCCCTCACTCCACTCCCTATTCCAATCCACGGTGTGATCTTTCTCTGTTACTCTTGGCCTATCGAGGTTCTCAGACTGTTTTCTTTGGAGATTCTCGGCCATCTTATGGACTGAATTGGAAGACCTAGCGTCCTTTCCTCCCTTCCCCTCCCCCTCCCCCTCCCCCTCCCCATGATGCCTCGGGGGAGATTTCAACATTTCTAGGTGGTCTTATGAAAGAAACGCAAACTCTACAATCTCGCAAGGCATGCTGGAATTCTCGGATTTCATCTCTAGAAATGAACTCCGAGACATTCCTTTACAAGGGGCCAACTTCACCTGGTCGAACCATGCCTCTAACCTTCCATGTCCAAATTGGACAGATTCCTCACTAATTTTATTTGGGATGAGGCCTTCCTAGGTTCCCATTCCCACTCTCCCCCAAGACCACCTCGGACCAGAAGCCCATATTACTGGACGCCCAAAGTGTCACCAGAGGCCCTACACCCTTCAGATTTGCATTGGCTTGGCTCGAAGATCCAAACTGTCCCTCACTAGTCTCTGCCTGGTGGACCTCTTTCTCCTCCTATAGCCATGGCTGGGCAGGTTTCTACCTCCAAACACAAGCTGCAGCTCCTCAAAGCCAAGCTTAAATCCTGGAGTTGCCAACTTCCAGGCAACTTTAGAGCACAAAAAACACAGCTGCTTGATTCTACCGAACCCTTGACCACACAGAGGAGACCAGATCTCTCTCACCAGGAGAAAGTCTTCTAAGAACCCAATCAAGGGTCGCTTACCTGTCCATCCTTCGTATTCGTAAGGAAGAAATATATTGGTTCCAATGCTCAACAATCAGATGGCTCAAATGTGGAGACAACACCACATTCTTTCATAAAATAGCTAACTGCCGAAGGAGGGACAATTCAATCACCAACTTTGACAAGTCCTCCCCTCATCCATCCTGCCATTACCGATTTCTTCAGTTCGCTATTATCAGCACCCCCTGGGACTAGAACCAAAATGGATGACTTGTCTTTCAACATCCCGCTGGAAGCAGCAGCCCAGTTGGAACGACCTTTCCTGGAGGAAGAAATCCTCTCAGCAATAAGTCTTTTAGCCCAAGACAGGGCCCTGGGACCTGAAGGGTTCCTGGTAGCGCTTTTCAATACTTTCCAAGACTCTCTCAAACTTGATGTCTTAGCATTTTTTGAAGAGTTCCATGAGAGGGGTATCATCCACAAGGGCATGAAGACTACGTTTATTCTTGATTCCCAAGGTTGAGGGGGCTGAAGAGCTCAAATACTTTCGCCCCATCAGCCTCATTAACAGCTCCTACAAGATCCTCTCCAAGGTTCTCACCACTCAACTCCGCACAGTCTTGGGATGGGTCATCTAGCAGCTGAGGGCCAGCGGTGTCGCATCTCCAATATACCAACGACAGACTCTTGTTCTGTGATGCTAATGCCCAACAAATGGACACTTCCTCCTCTTCCTCAAATTGTTCGAGCTGGTGGCTGGCTTTCATATCAACCTATCTGAATCTAAGATGATGGGGTCTGCACTAAGGCTCAAAATGTTCACTACTTGGCCGAGAGGTGGGGTTGCCAGGTTGAAGAGCTTCCTTCCACATGCCTAGGTTTACCTCTATGCCTGGGCTAGCCCAAAAAATGCCAGTGGAGCCACATCATCAACAAATTCGATAGGAGGTTGGCCGGCGGCTGGAAAGGGAGGTTCCTCTCATCTGGTGGAAAAGTTGTGTTGATCAAAGCCACTCTCTCTCTAATGTTCCAAATGTCAATGTTTCACATGCCCTACTCAGTAGCATCTCGACTTGAACTGCTGATGAGAAACTTCCTATGGTCTGTTGAGGGAGGGACAAACATGATCACCTGATTTCCTGGGAGAGAATGTGTCGCCCCAAAGGCGAAGAGGGACTTGGAATCTGTGTTCTCAGGCTCAACAATCTCTCCCTTCTCAGTAAATCGTGGTGGATACTTGCCACCCTGGACAATCAACTGTGGCAGGTTATTCTTCAACTGAAGTACTGCTGCGACAACCACAGTTGGTCCCCAAGATTCCCTACTTCTAGTCGGCCATCGGGTTTATGGAGATCCATCACTCGCTGTTACCAAGTCTTCTGCGCCAATATTCGATTCCACCCAAGAGAAGGGAACTGCATTCTTTTCTGGTCAGACTGTTGGATCGGTCACATCCCTTTAAAAGGCATATTCCCAAGACTCTTCCTCCTGGCTAGGGTTCCTCGGGCATCTGTGGCTGACCATTTTGAGGTCACGGGCTCCTCCAGAGCTTGGAATCCAAATTTCCGAAGAGCCTTTATGGAAGAGGAAACTGACGATTTCATGGCCCTCTCTACCCTTCTCCGCTCTCTACCCTTACCGACCACGGGCAGTGGCACTTTCCTGTGGTCCCCCAACCCCTGTGGCCAGTACACTGTCTCATCCCTCTATCGTGTCCTCTTGGCAATTGTGCCCCTACTGGCTGGAGCTCAAACTGTTTGTTCCAAAGCGTGGCTGCCATTCATTCCCCCCCTAAAATACAGGTTTTCATCTGGACAGCCATCGCCCGCAGAGCTTTAACTATTGACCAACTACAACATAGAGGCATCCCCTACCCCAACAGGTGTGTCATGTGCGACGAGGAGGAGGAATCCAATGATCACTTTTTCATACACTCTGCAGTTGCTTATGAACTGTGGGGAGTCATTCTTAGACGTTTCCAATGGACATGGGTGACCCCTCCCTCGGTTCCTCATATTTTCACCTCTCTTCACCCTTGCCCATGGTCAAAATCAGAGATCCTTCTTTGGAAAGCCTTGGTGGCCGCTACCCTGTGGGTTATTTGGATGGAAAGGAACCACAGAACTTTCCGTGGAACTAGGTCCACTCTAGCAGACATGAGCAAACCACATTCTCTCGTTGGTAATTTTCTGGGCCTCAAACCATACACCTTTCAAACACATCTCCTCGGCTAATTTTCTACAAAATTGGTGCGAAATGCTATATTTGCGGCCATCTAGAATCCAAGGGCAGCACTCTGGAGACTGCCTAAGGTAGGCCACCCAAAATTGAACTTCGACGGCAGCTACTTGAGGGACTCAAGCACTTAACCACGAATGGGGGCCAAATTTGGTTGTTGAAGGTGACTCCAGGAATGTTATCTCCTGGACAGCCAACTCTTCAATATGCCCGTGCAGACTTCTCCACATTTTTGACCAAATCCCCCACCTCTTCAGTAACCTGAATTTCTCTTGGAGATACATCTGGAGGGACGCTAATTCTGTAGCTGATCACCAAGCAAGAACAGGAGCTTTCTTAAATGGATGACAGAATCCTCCTAGGCGTAACTACTTCAGCAGTTTTCTGGTCGTGACACACCTTTTGTACTTGATGCGTATACACAGTCTAATTTTGTGATTAGCCCATATTTTTTGTCTAGTGGGGTACTCTGTTACTTTGTATAGCGCACCTTTTGAGTTGCCATTTTTTGTACTCCCTCTCGCTCAATACGAAGTTAACTTTCTTAAAACAAAACAAAAAAAAATCGGCAACCATCAAATTTGATTTGTGGACTTTATTGAATATTCTTTCTCCCTGGATTTGGTTCTTAAAGCATCACATTTTATGCCTATATGTCATTATTACCAACCTTCTTCAGAACCCTATTTCCCACACAGTTGAGAATTTTCGATGTTTCTTCTATTAGCAATGTACTGCTTACAAATAACTTCTGCTGGTTGGGTAATAAAGGGCAGGAAACATTTATTTGGTAAATAAAAAGAAAGAATAACTCTCTTTGGATACCGAGGGGGCTTCCCTTGCTCACTTGCCACAATGGGGAGCCAGATCATCAATTCGGACAAACTCCCAGGGAGGATTGTTTTGTAGACCAAGGATCTGGTCCAATGAGATCTACTTATGGATGGCCTTCTCAGGGAATTGTTCGCTGTTAGTTGACGCTTGTTGTGTGGACCATTTCACTGGTTTTCACTGAAATGCCATTCCTAGCCGGCAAAGAAAAATGAGCTTGCCCCAGTGTTGTTGTCGAAGAAATGATTAGAACATATGAAATATTCTTCCAATGGGTCAGCGTTGAACCGTCATCCTCTAAAATGTTAGTTTTCTGCAGTAACCAACTTGGACCCTTGACATACAAGATTGTACGCCTTTGTTTCTAAAATTATGCTTAAACTTTAGAACCTTGAACCTGCTATTCAGGAGTGGGATCACCTTAAATTTTTTTATAGCAGTAGGATGTCACTAATATTGGTGTAATTTGTGAAATGTGTTTGGCCTTCTTATGAGTATATGATATACATGTGCAGTTTTCCTTTGTGTGATTATAGATACATTAGACATGTATTTCTCTCTATCCATCGTCTTTCTCATTTCTCACTCCCTCCCTAGAAATATATATAGTTTTACATAGACATTTTTATAATTACGGACCGTTGCTGAATGTCATTGTAGGTTGCCCATTCTGTATTTGAATCAGGAATGAAGAAATTTATGCATGAGCCTGGATACATTCTTGAGTAAGTCATGTTTGTCGAGTCTCTGAACTTTCAGAAGTTGAACTAGCTAAATTGTAGATAAGACACTTTCTCAGTTCCACTAGGGTGGATTATTCGTTTAGTCTGGTGGTATCTGCAAAAGCCAACCCAAAATAGTTGGAGGCTCAGATGATGATGATGATGATGATCTGCAAAATTTATTCGTATAATTGCATTTTTCTCCCCCCTCCATGAGCAGGTATGCAGATTTCTTGTGTCGCTTAAATGATGATAGAAACGTTCGCGCTTTGTTTGAACGTGCATTGAGTTTACTTCCCCTGGAGGAGTCTGTTGAGGTATGGATTAGTTTTTAGCTATGAAGTTTGATTTTCTTTTGCTCTTTACATGATTTTTTCTGTTTTTTCCTGATTTGGAATATAACAATCTAGCAATTAGCAAGCCAACATTTGCGAACTACTGACTGATATCTCTTTACTGTGCTGTGGCATATGCAGGTTTGGAAACGATTTACGCAATTTGAACAAACATATGGTGATTTGGCAAGCATGTTGAAGGTACAAGATTTGCATTTTTGGACAGATTTTCTGTTTTATAATTAGTGAATAACATCAATGTTCATTTTCAATTGTTCTGAAAACATCAATGCTGAAGTTTCTTGTGCATGACATTGCTATTTTTCCCTTATCAAAAGAAGAAAAAGAACGAGACCTATTTGAGGCTTATAATTATACCGATTGTTTAATGCAATTTTTTGTGCATCACTTGACCGTAATTCCTCTTCAGATGTTGTCTTGGCATAGGTAGAACAACGAAGGAAGGAAGCTCTTTCTGGGACAGGCGAAGATGGGTCATCAACGTTGGAATTTTCATTACAAGATGTTGTCAATCGTTATAGTTTCATGGATCTTTGGCCTTGCTCTTCTAAAGATTTAGATTATCTAACTCGGCAAGAGGTAATTCATTTCCTGTTGACCATGATGTGTCATTTTTCTTGTGATAAGTTTCAAAGCATCCAAATTTTGAAGTGATCATAACATTCTTTCGACTTCCATTCTTCTAGCTCGATGGAGCATGTCTTTTGTTTGCTTGATTTCAGATATTTAGGCTCCTGTATAAGCTTTTCTTGCCTATATTGTCAAGTGTCTCCCTACTTATGTTACCCTGAAATTCTTCTGTGATATCTTCAAACTTTGTAGTATTGTGACGCTTATAGCTTGTATGGAGCTTGTCTTGTTGCCGTTTAGGGTTGGGAAGGATCTTGTCTTGCTGCCGCTTATTTATCCATATTAAACAAATAAACAAACAAAATGAATATATGATTTCATAATTGGGAAACAAAATGCTTATATTTCAGTTCATGTGTTAGTATTTGCACGATGGTTCCATATTATTGTTTGACGAGAGACGGGAAAAACAGAACAATGCATCTCAAAAGTCAAAATGGCTAGCTTGTTTTGCAGTAGAGTTTGGTTCACTAGCACTGTTCTTGACTTTCAAAATGGGTGATGCCTCTAATGATCATTATTTCCTCGTAATATCAAAATGCTTTACTTTGGGAGAGCTTTGAACTAATGGAATTGTGGGAGTTCCCCTCAATTGATGCTCTAAAGAAAAAGAATTCTTAGCTTGTCCAGCATAATCTCAAAATGTGCCTTGGAAACACTTCACTTCTTTACTTTTTAACTCCCAATCATCTAGCGCCAGCCTCTTCCTCAATCATTTTGTTGCCTACTTCCCCTTAATTTAGTCCAGATTTCTGGCTACTATAATCTAAAACATTATTTTAAGTTAGCAACTCACCTCCTTGGGCTCCCTCCTGAAGAATCTCTTCCATTCCATCGTTGCTTAAATGACCAAGGGAACCCGAATGCCTTCTCTAAGATCCTCAATCATTACACTTTAGTGCACCCAAGAAAACCTTTTATAATCATGATGTAGAAAATAGTAGTCGAGATTTCCATGAATATAAATTGTCACAAATAGTCCATGTGAACAAAAAAAAAAAAAATTTAGAAAACTGGAAACCAATGGAGTTATAACTATACTGTGAGTAGACATATACTTGTTTCTTGCTCTACAGTTAACATTCTTGTTTTCATTTTCGCAATTCCTAAACACATTTCCCGTTGGTGATTTGTGTGTATACACAGATAGCTAAATATATAAAGTTATAAAGCTTTTATAAATCTTCTGCATCTGAAGGATTTGAGTTCATTCATAACTTACATCTTTGTCCAATGGGAAAGTGGCAGAGTTTTTTATTACCTTTGTTATCCTGAGTAGTTTAATACATTGCATTAAGTACTTATTTGCGTACCTTTCAGTGGCTTGCTAAAAACATCAACAAGAAAGTCGAAAGAGCTGCACTACCTAATGGTGCTAGTCTTGCAGGTATTTAATTTATTTCTTGTCATTTATTTGGATTACTATATTTGTGCAGGAAGAAAAGGTGGGAAATTAAATCCACCATTTTTCTGCACTTTAAACAAGTAAAATCAGCAATATTGATAAAAGAACATGGCTGCAAATCAAGCCTAGAGAAGAAAAAATTTATTCTTTCATAAAATAAAATTTATTTCAATAATATATGCCTCCTAAAATATGACATCCAACCTTTTATAAGCCTGTAAAACCGTAATTGAACTTGAGATCCAAGTAAACATTTAAGACTTTAAAATGCCCCTAAAATCCCTCTATGAATAGTAATGCGTGGACAATATGTGTGAATACTACCAATGAACAGTACCATGAATAATACTCATGAATAGTAAATAAAAAAAATATAAAAACTCTAGAATTCCAAAAAACTTAAAATCTCTAAAATAAACCTTCAAAGTAAAGTCAAAATATACATCCTTTAAAACTGAATAAAAATAAAAAATAAGAATAATTTTGCCCTCCATTATTCTCTCCTGGTTGGAGAAAACTCATCTTTGAGTTTTGAAGTGTGCTAAGATCAGTGTTTCAAAAAGCGGACTGCCCAGCGCCTGGGTGGCTGCCCAGGAGGTCCAAAAGGCCTGGGCGCATCGCCCAGGCCTAGGCAGCCGGGTATACTCGGGTGCCCGGGAACCCGCCCAGACGTCCGCCCAGGGCCTGTGCCCAGCCCAGGGGCGGAAATGTCGCTCATTGAGGTCATTTTGGGTCATTTTTTTAATACTAAAGGTGCTAAATTGTGGGTTTTAAGTTTCAAATGAACCTAAAACCCATTAGAAGCTATTTTAGAGAGAGAAAAACCCCAAAATTTTTTTTTTTTTACTGGACCGCCTAGGATCTGAGCGCCCGCCTAGGCGCTAGGCGGCCTGGACCCCCCCGACCGCCTAGGTGTTTTTGAAACACTGGCTAAGATGAATTCAGCATCAAAACCACTTCAACCTTATTTTTCTTTGTCGGCTTAAATATTATTCATGGTAAAATAATTTTTCAAGAAATAGACCTTGATTTGTATATTGAGGAATCGATGCAAATTTATCAAATTCGGTTATTCTTGGGCTCCCATCAAACCATATTTCATGTACGTTAGAGGCTTTCTCAATATCTATGTCATTACGTTTTGAAACCAAGGGCACAATTTGCAGATTCCGAGTCGACCCCACTTCTACTGTGCAACTATGATTCCAATGCTCTAAATCTCTTAAATGTTCCACCTCTTTGATATCCTAAAGATCTTCATCTTTTCCTTCCCCAAAGATTGGTTCTTGATCATCATAGATTGGATCTCTTTCAAGATTTTATTCATCATCTATAAGTATGTATCGAGAATTGGTGGCAAATCCCAATCTACAACCTGCTGATTTTCGACATGACCTCCACCAACAGCAATCTCGTTCTCCTTCAAATCATGTAAATCAACTAAATCACATGATTTATTCTCCTGAACATGAGGTTCCCAACGAGGAGCGTGTGCATAAAACAGGTGGTTGAAGACATCTTCATCATTTTGCTCCAACTCTTAGTCGGACTTTGATTCGTGCCGTTCTCCATTAAAACCTTTAAGATTTTGATCTATCCCCATAGATTTCTTGTCGTTTAGGGCACGCTGATGTTGGCCCCTCTGCTTGCATAGCAATAGCTCTATAACCCTGTCCGTCAATTTTTTGATTTCGTTGTGCAGTTGGATCAGATTGGCATCCCTATGGCTAAGACTTCCACAATAAGCTATCGCAATCTCCAACCGCCCTTGAACCATGCTTGGATACCACTTGATGCAGGAAAAAAATGGTGGGAAATTGAATTCACCTTTTTTCTGAGCCTTATACAAGTAAAATCAACAATATTAGAGAAATAACATGACTGTAAATCAAGCCAAGAGAAGATAAACTTTATTCTTTCAAATGAAATTTATTCTAATAACATATGCCTCCCAAAATATGACATCCAACCTTTTATAAGCCTATGAAACCCTAATTTAAATTGAGATCCAATTAAACATTTAAAACTCAAAATTACCCCTTAAACAATACTATACCCCTGTGAACAGCAATGCATGAACAGTAACATGTGAACAATACACATGAACAGTAACCATGAGCAATACCATGAATAGTCTTGTGAATACTAAATAAAGAAAATATAAAAACCTCTAGAGTCCTAAAAAACTTAAAAACTCTGAAATAAACCCTAGAAATAAAATGAAAATATGTATCCTTTAAACTTGAATAAAAATAAAAAATAAGAATAATTTTGCCCTCTATTATATATGAGCATGGGTGCAGTTAGTAATGCTTTTATTTGCACAGATAAGAATCTTTCTGGACCATTGACTGACTCAAAGACCTCTACCCAATTTGGAAAAATCATCTTTCCAGATGTTTCAAGAATGGTCATTTATGATCCTAGACAAAAACCTGGTATGTAGTTTTATATTTGTATTAATATTGAATTTGGGCGGTGAGTGACTTTCATGGGATGAGATTAATGCTGGTAGAAAATGTATGGAAGATTTAAAAATTTAAGATAGTGGGATGATATGATTAACATTTCAAAAATGTTGACAAAGTGATACGATTAGGATTCAAGGTAATGAGACAACATGTAAGAGAATGTCAAAAGGAGTTTCCATCCTTGATGAGCGTGTAAATGAAGCGAAATATTGCATATAATTGTTGATGTGCAAAAAAATATTGAGACAATTGTTATTTGAAAAATGCCACAATTTTCTATTTGGTGCCAATGGTTTTAAAAAATACTTGTGCTTGTATTACTACCTTTATCTTAAAAAAGAAAAAAACATTTGTTATTTATAAAAAATGGTGATATTACTGATGGTTCATATTGCAATGAGATGTTGCACAATTTGGGCAGTTCAGATTCTTTGCTCTGCATGTGAAATAAAGTTTGTTGAATTTAATGTTTCCATGTTACTCTGAGGGGAAGGATACCGAACTAGGCTCTGGAAATCTGTGGTCTATCATGCTCATCATCAGCCAATGGAATCATGAATGGTAATGGTGAGAGTGAGACCATCATCGGGTTATGTGCTGTTCTATTGGGTTCCTCTCACTCTCATTGCTATCCATCATTTGGTGGGATAGTAATGACCCCTGTTGACATGGATTTCCATGGCTTAATGGATTGTATTTACTTGCTGTTATTTATTATGTCTTTTATGCTCTTATACTGTATTTTCCCCTTCCAGGTCCAGGATATCTTCCAAATGCTCCAGTCCCTGGACTACCCACAATTCCTTCCTTTGCTTCCCCTTTAGTGACAAATATTGGTGGTGTTGGAACTGCAAAGACACTTGAAGAGGCTTCGAAACTCTTGTCGCCTGCATTGGTGGCTTTTATGGCACAGCTGCCAAATGTTGAAGGTAGTTCTAGGAAGCACTGTGTCCTCTTTAAGATTTGTCTTACAATGGATCTCCATCAGTCTCTATTTTTTCTTCTTATAATGGTTAGCATCTATGGGGTTTTTGGTGTATGGTCTCATTCATGTCAGAAATACAGGTCTACCTGAATAATCTTTTGGTGCTTTATGCTTGACAAATTGGTGGCTAAATATAATATGTCTTGCCTTAGGTTTGCTTCAATCAGTGACTAAAAATTTCAAAGACTTGGCTCATGACTTGCCCGAGTTGGCTGTGCTCGGTGCCCTGGCAAGTCCTGTGGCAAATCTCAACACTCTTGTCAAACTTTGAGAATCGCCACGAGTGTCTTTTTTTTTGAGAAATTAACAAATTGTGTGTTAAAAATACTCGGTCGGAGTCAGAACTTACCCAATGATTGACTCGGGATTGAACCCTGCTTAGTCCCTACCAAAGTCTGTCTTTAAACACTGGCTTCAGTTTAAAGGTCCAGGATTATGCGACAGATATGCTCTCATGGAACATGCCCCAAAAAGAAAGAGGTGCTAAAATACTGGACCATTGAGCAATTTAGATATTCATCACTGGAGTAACAGTGGAGGATTTGTTGTTCCTTTTGAAGCTAAAGATGTGCTGTGTCATGGATATTTCTATAATAGAACCTGGTTCTTCTTCCATGGCTGCCTTTTTCAGTCTCGTTTCTTTGATTATAGGGCCATCACCCGATGTGGACTTGGTGTTATCTATCTTATTGCAAAGCAACATCCCAGTGGTTGGGAAAATGGCACCTCCTTTGATGCAAAATCCACCTTCTGGCCCCAACCAGAGTGCCGCAAATGAAGTGCCCAGCTCTAACAAGCCTTGGGCCAAGTTTAATGGTTCTGTAGTAAGGCCAGGCCAACCAGCAAAGAGGAAAGAGCCGGATCGTAAGTGAAACAGATCCCTCTCCCTCTCTCTCTCTCTTACTTGTTTTAACCTATATGTTCCAATATTTTTATTTTTTTACCTGAAGACAGTTCGCTCTCTCTCTCCTCTTCCCCCCCTTCTCCTTCCTGCACCCCTCCAATGCCTTGTTTTACCCTTTTTTCATTTGCGAGTTTTAGCATGGCCTATTTTATAAGAAAAAACACCCCTCACTAATTCATGGTTTCAACAGAGCCCGATGAAGAGGACAACAATGCCATGACACAAAGCCGACAACTTCCGGTGGACGTGTTTCGGTTGCGCCAACGGCAGCGACAACAGCATCAGAGGGGCCACCGAGTTGGCCTGGCCTCTTCCTCTCAACAGACTGGTTCGCTGTCAGGGGGCAGTGGTGCAGTTTCTGGTGGTGCAGTTTCTGGCGAGCCCTCAGGCAGTACCGAATAATTCCCACGAATCTTCTCTTTTTTTTTTTTTGGGGTGGGGCGGGTGTTGGGGGTGGTTTAGTAGTGCACTCCTCTCCTTATGTATTATTCTTCGTTTATTTGCCTAGTTTGTTTATGTTTATTTGTAAAATTAACATTTTTATTCTATATATTCTTAGTTTTCTCTTCCTCTTTTGAGTAGTGGTTCTTGTGACCGTTCACAGCTATTACTTTGAAACCAAAGAAGAATTAGATTCAATGTTTTATTTTTGTCCTAATTGATTCTCATTCGACATTAGAAATATATTGATTGTCTTTTTGTCCTAATTGATCCTCATTCGACATTAGAAGTATAGTGATTGTGTCCCAATAACTATTAATTCTCTTGTGAGTTTTTTCATAGAGAAATGCATTCGTCTTTAGACTTCAGCTAGGCTACTTGTGGTTAATGAATTTGCTGCTGTATTTATCATTGGGAAAATTGCACCCACATATTTGTACCTATGGACCTAAAACCCATAGGGTGAGTCAGTGGGGATAGGGCCCCTATCTTTGGTGGGAATTAAATCTAGGACGTAACGTTGCAAATCATCAAGCACTAACTAATTATGTCCGGGCTCTTTTCCTAAAGATGAAAATACTTTGCTAGATGTCATTAGTTTCATATTATACACTCAACCGGTATGATATACTGGGATAGCTTTCTTATGTGCATGCATGGTCATAATTTATGTGTAGGGAGACATGTTATCTAATCTCAAGCACTTGGCAATAATTTCATGTATTAATGAGAACTACAAATAACTTTCAATAATATACTTCTTACGCAACTTACCTCCAATTCAACTTTTTTTCTCTTTTTTTTTTTTCAAAATATATTTTTTTAGCAAATACCTTTCAAGTACAAAAATATACAATTTTTTATTTTATTTTTGATGAAAATACCCCTTTTCGTACAAAAATAAATAAATTTCAGCTGGACATTCACAGGGTATATATAGTACCAAAAGAATAGGACCCCATTAAACTAAGAAACATGCCGGATTGTGTTCAATCACGGTTGGATCGCATTGTGTCCAGGAAAAATGTGTCGGACCATTCGTTTAATTTGTTAGATTGCACTTTTGTCCAGACAAAAAAGTGCCGTAGCGCATGTCTATTCTGTCGGACCGCACTTTAGTCAAAAAACGATACTGCTGGACTGCTTATTCAATTTGCCGGATCGCAATTTTGACTAGAACGAAAGTACCAAACCGCATGTCTATTCTATCATATTGAAGTTTTGACCGGAACAAAAAGTGTTGAACCGCTTGTTTTGATTGCCGGACAACAGTTTTGACCAAAATGAAAGTGCCAGACTGCTTGTTTTGATTGCCGGACTATAATTTTGACCGAATGAGCGAAAGAGGAGAGAGAGAGGCGTGGGTACAAGTGTTAGGGTAGTTTAGTCATTTTTTTTGTTTTTGTTTTTTGGGTTGGGGGGTATTTGTTAGGAAATTATATTTGGGGTACAAAATGAGAGCAAAAGTTCGGTTGGGGTAAATTGCATACGAATATACTCGGTTTTTTTTTGTAATTTTTCCTATATTAATTAGAGATACTTATGGTTGAAAACAATAAAAACTATCTATGATATTGTAGATTATATTCAACTTTTGTACAAGATTTAGATGTGAAGTTACCTAGCACGAGTGTCAAAATTTGAAATTAAGTTTAATGGTAATAGAAAATGCATAGCGCGAGTGTCAAAATTTAAAATTAAGATCAATGGTTTCAACCTCATCTATACAAACAGTGTGCACTTCAAAAATCCAACGTAAAAGGTTGTTCTAATGTTTGAAAAACTCTACGACTGATCATCTCAACCTCATGGTTATGAAAAAAAATAAATTAAGGCCTTTAAATAAGACATCATGTAACACATTATCTAGGCTATCCATTTTTAAAAAATTGAAGTATTTCTAGATTTGCTTCATTTGCATCAGTTTTTTAGCTTCAAATTTTATAGTTTGGTTTGAAAGGTTATTAGAAGGCTCTCCGGCATTAAAACTACATATTTTATCAAGATTTAGAAGTGCTCAAGGTTGACATGTTATACAAACCACACCACATGGTAATATTTTTATACAATGCTTAGAAATTATGATAATATCATGGTACAGTGCTCCTTGGAAAATTGTGTAGAGGTGTGGTAGTACACAATAACTGCATTGAAGTTTTCTCAAAAAGCTTCACATCAACTGACCTGTTTGATCTCAACAACATCTCTTACTTGAGAGCAGACTAGTTGTTGTAGCAATAGTTATTGTTGTTATTTTTATTATTATGAAAAAAAATTTATATAAGGATGCAACATTAAAATGTAGAATTAAGGCACACCTCAAAAATCCATCATAAAAGGTGATTTTGATATTGGAAAACCTTCTAATTAATCATCTGGACCGTCTATTTTTTAGGATTTTCAAGTGTATATAGATCTACGTGTTTTGAGTCTTTTGAAGTTTACGATTTTATAATTAGAGATGAAAATAGATTATTAAGCCATCCTAAGAATTTTTCATACTAAAATAATATTTATAACAAAATTAAAAGGTACGCCTTAATTTGATTGTTTAAGGTTGCAACCTTATACAAAACCGCACCCTATTGTTATTATTATTATTAGGGTGCGGTTTGTATAGAGCCAAGGATCTAAAAAATCAAAGTAAAGCACACCTTCAAATAGTGTCAAGAATTGCGGTTTCAATATTGAAAACTTTTGTGATAGCCTTAAAATATATTTTCATCTCTAATTATAAAATTTAAAGCTTCAAAAATAGCGTAGATCAAGTAGATTTATGAAAACTTGAAAATCTTGAAAATTGACAGTCCAAAAATACATTACAAGATGCACTATTTCCAAAACTTGAAATCCACTTTTTTCTCATGTCCATGCATCTTGAAGTCGAGATGATCAATTTGAAGATATTTAGGCATCAAAACAACATCTTCTAGTGAAATTTTTTAGGTGCGCCCTAATTTGATTGTTTAGAACCTTGCACTTATATAAACTTTTTCATTATTATTATTAGGCTTCCCCCCGCCCCCCTAATGTTTTATCTTGAATAAGCATGATTTATCTTGAATGAGTGAAATATACCCCCTATTTCAAAATACCAATATTTTATCTTGAATAAGCATGATTTATCCTGAATGAGTGTTTGAAATAATACTGTTTTGCAAAAGTGACTAAGCTTCTTTTAGTTCCTTACTGTACTCAAGGTCCTAAAGAAGCACCTTTTCATTTTTTTTTCAAAACAAACTAAAATTTGTTCTATTTTCATACTCATTTTGCAATCATTCAATGTATGTCCTTGCTCAAAGTTCATAATTATTCATGAATACTGCCACTAATTTTTCCACTAATAAAAATAATTATGCACAAGACACTCATAATTATGCATAGACAAAAAATCATTAAATATAATGATGCTGAACAATAAAAATAATGACAACAATCCCAAAGGAGGAGAAATGACTAAGATGCCCTTGTGGGTCATAGCTTATCATATGGCGCTGTCTCAATCAATGGGTTTTTGGTTCCATTATTATCAATTATTATGTTATCTTTTTCTATATTTTTAACTTTCACTAGCAAGTTAATAATAATAATATAATAACAATATTACTAAGTAAAAAATGTATACAATTAGATCATTTAATTTTAATACAAAGAGGTCACAATCATACCATTAAATTTAAAATTAGGCAGTTAAGAATGTATCATTTTTTTAGTACAAAGTCCAAAATAATTGATTAATACTAGACGAAAGTAGGAGCCCTCTCCCAACTTACTCACCCTAAAAAAAAAAAATTCCAAAATAATTTTTCTTAAATGTTCTACATTTCCATATATTGGACTTTACATCTAATACATTTCCATATATTTGATTTTACATCTAATAGATTTTCATATATTGAATTTTACATCTAATGACTAAAAATGATTGTGACCTTATTCTTTATAAAAAAAATAAAAAAAAAGTCTCATAGTATATAATATTTTATTATTCTTATTATTATTATTATTTAGGAAAATTTACCAAAATACACCACTTTTAAAATTAATTTAAAATTTTAATCTTTTTCTCATAATCCAAATCAAATTTTTGATGGGCATTTTGAAATTAAGTCAAAATATATGGGTAATAAAATTTTAAAAAATTAATATGTTAGGTGCAATTTACAAATTTCCCTAACAATAATAGCAGCAGTAATGATCTTGTGGAAACCAATTATTATTATCTATTATTATTATTATTATTATTATGAGATATAGATGATAAAAAGTTAGTAAAGGCCTCAAACAGGACTTGTTTAACCTCCTTGCACATGCAACCAAGAGAGAACTCGTACAAGCATTGAATAACAAGTAATAGTACAATACACATGACAGAAAAGCTTGCCACAATAAATTGGCAATCTGGTTATATATATATAGAGAGAGAGAGAGAGAGGATCTGTGTGTGTGTATGTGTGTGTCTGTGAGAGAGAGAGAGAGAGGATGTGTGTGTGTGAGAGAGAGAGAGACAGAGAGAGAGAGAGAGAGAGCATACAACTATATCTTCTACTACCGTACGTAACGGGGAACCAAAACTAAAAACTAAAAACTACCTACCTTACCCGTACCCGTACCCCGTAAC
>NW_006497357.1:998484-1026034 GCF_000471905.2 Amborella trichopoda
GGTAGGTAGGTAGGGTAGGTAGGTAGGAGGTAGGTAAGGTAGGTAGGTAGGTAGGTAGGTAGGTAGGTAGTAGTAGAGAGAGAGAGAAAGAANAAGAGAGAGAGAGAGAGAGAGCATCAACTAGATCTTTCACTCCTACTAGGGGACCAAACAAAAAAATCATCCCTTGACCCCAACTTGTCAAAAGCCACAATTCAACAACCAAGGACCAATTCCCACGCCAAAACTCCTATCCATACTCAAAACTGTCACACTCTGAAAGTCCCATGAATTACAAAGAAACTGACCACAAAAGAATCACACCCAACTGTATTTCAAAAAGAAAAACAACCCAAAAGAAGATCAAAATGCCAATCTCTCAATCCCAATCACTCGAAGTAGAGCTGGAACTTGAGCTTGAGTCAGAATCTGATTTGTCAGAACCAGCTTTCTTCTTTTTAATAGCACTGGAGCTTGAACCACTGGGTGTCTCTTTCTCCATCTTTTCTGGTTCTTGGGCCTCGACTTCTCTGACATTGGTATCAATTTCCTCAGTTGATCTAAGCTCAAGAACCACTGGCTCTGGATTTCTTTCAACCACACTAGACCCATGCTCAGCTACCATAGATTCAAGCTCACTCTCAATGATCTTAAGTTCACCAGATCCATGTTCAGCAACCCTAGATGGTGACTCACTATCGGTTGATTTATCATCGAGTTTCTCACTCTCTTTCTCTGAGAATTGCTTCAAAACTGAGTCAATGTCTTCAAGAGATTTGGCCTCTACCTCTAATTCACTGGACCCATGTTCAGCCACATGCTCACTATCGCTCTCTTTCTCTGAGAATTGTTTCAAAACTGAATCAATATCCTCACGAGATTTGGCCTCAAAAACCTCCATCTCTGAAGTAGGATTCAGCTCACTATCACTCGATTTGTCGCTGAGTTTCTCAGTCTCTTTCTTCAAAATTGAATCAATATCTGCAAGAGATCTTGCCTCTACAACCACCAACTCTGAATCAGATTTTGGCTCACTTACGATAGATTTATCACTAAGTTTCTCGGTATCTTTTTGTGAGAGTGGCTTCAAAACTGAATCAATATCTTCAAGAGTGCTAGCCTCTAGAACCACCAAGTCTGAACTCTTGCTACTCTCACCAAAATCAACAGACCCACCTTGTGTCTCCAATGAACCCACATTCCTTTCAACCACCTCAAGATCATTGGACCCAAGGCCAGTTTGGGCAAATGATTTGAAGGTCTCATTTTCCATGAGCGGCCTCAAAACTGAATTGATATCTTCAACAGAACTGGCCTCAAGCACCTCAAGCTCCCCTTCACTCACAGTAGCCATTTTAGCTTCCAAATCCTTGCCTTCCTTGAAATCCTCTTCATTTTGGCTCAAGTTTTTAGCTGGTTCTTCGGCCTCTAGGAGAGGTTTTGCCCCATTTGAATCAACCTCCACCCTGAAGTCCCCAACAACATCTAATTCTGACAATAAATCTTCACCTATTTCTTTGATGATTGAATCATGGTCACGGTCCACTACTGAAGATGGGTGAGGAGATTCTTGAACTGGGTTCTTCTCACTAGATTTTAGTGCCAATGTGTCATTTTCCAAACCATCTTCAAAATCACTATGAATTTTTTCGGGGATTTCTTCTTTTCGAGGTGAACTGATAGTCCTCAAAAGTGTTTCATATTGTACCTCAGATATCACCAAGGAACTTTCCATTGGTTCTAGCACCCTAAAGCCTGTCACACTGAGACCAGATGATTCGGGCTCAATTTCCTGTGCTTTCCCATGAAGAAGCAACAGCTCATGTTCTATATCAGATTGGCCATTGTCCACCTTGCTACTCATGTGTTCAGGCTCGATTGCCTGTAAACCAGTTAATCCAGCAACTAAAACTGAGCTTGAGTCAATTTTATGGCTTTCCTTGAGAACACCCTTCGGAGAGTGATCTTCTTCAGAATCTTCGGACTCTGAAGTGCTTGGTGATTTTAGGGTCATGGGTTCAGAAGAATAAGGCTCCATTACTTCATATCTTTCCTGGTTATTCTCAGAAAATCTTGAGACCCCACCTTGATTATCATTATCCCCGTAAGTCTCTGAAACTGCCTTTGATATTGATTGAATTTCCTCAGCAGCAGATGATTCAGGGGAAGAAGATCTCCATGGCTTCTCGTCACTGGACTGGCACTCTTCTTCTGATTCAGCTTCTTCAATTGTAGAAATGCTTCTCTTAAGCTGAGAAACAGCTTGAAAAGAACCACTTTCAGAGGAGTAATTTCCACCAGGGGAATGCTCTTCTACATCAGCTGAAAATGATGGAGAATGTTCGGTTTCATAGCTCATACCTTCCTGGCTCATAGATTCCTTATTCTCGATCTCCATTGAAGAACCAAGTTCAGGTATCTCAGCATCAGATGACACAGAAGAACTGGATTTGGAGAGCAACTTCCCATCAAGGAGCTCATCACACTCTTCAATTCTCGCCATATCAGAGATGGTTTTTTCTAAGGCAGAGGGACTTGAATCATACACAGGCTCTTCCACTCTCCTATCTTGCCCTCTCTGCGACTCACCACCAATTAAACCAGAACTCATTTCTTCTATTTCTCCAAAAACGCTAGAGGAATCACCATCTTTAGCTACCATTTCGTCAGAAGAAAGAGGTGACATTCTGGTTCTTGTATTATCAGATGTCCCCTCCCCGATATAATCAGGATACATCCCACTTCTTGAATTATCAGGGGTTCCCCCAAAATCACCATAGTGGCTTGATTCTGATTCTCTTTCACGGTCCATTTCTTCATCTTCCACCCTCCCAAAATTTGTTTCATGCATTGAATCTTCAGTAACACCAGAAGAACTGGAGTCACTCTCATGGCCATGATCAATTTTGAGATGGCTCTGTTCTTGCTTGAATTCTACTGCTCCACGCATTTCTCTGTTATCTCCATGAAATACATCGGAAGAAGCTGATTCAGTTTCATTAAAAGAAGAGCTCAAATTTCGATCATACCTTGGGTTATGAAGCTCTGATACTTCCCCTTCTTCTTCTGCTTCATCTTCATCACTATCTTGTTGAGGAATGGCTTTATAAGTCAGCACCTCGGGTTCAGCCTTATGGACATGCTCTACAACATAACTCACAGGGGAATGAGCTATCTGCTCTTTTGCACTCTCATGAACGTGCTCTACAACATAACTTATGGGGGATTGGGGATCAGGTTCATATAAAGAATCCACATTCGATTCATGCTTCTCGGGTTCTATTTCTCCCATGTACGACTCTTCCATTCTCAAGCCATGGCTTCCCTCTAGATACAAGTCCCTATGTTCAAAATCCATGAACCCTTGGCGACTTGAACTCCCCTTGCGTGTCTCCTCGACGGATTCATAAGGAAGATCAAATGGATTTTGTCTCACTGATGGAAGGGGACTCATTGCCACCATTTCATTTCGTTCTCTTTCTCTCTCTTCTTCATCAAAGGGAAGATCAAATGGGTTTCTTTTTAATGGAGAGGGAGGAGGAGGAGGAGTTTGGCTTTGGACTTGCTCATTGATCGTAACACTTTGATCTTCTGAGAGAGAGATTTTCTCATCAGAGTCTAAGTCTATGAGGTTCTTTTCATCCTCGACTCTCTGATTCTTCTTGGCTCTCCTCTTTGCTATCAGGTTCTCCAACCTCCGGTTCCTCTCCAATTCTGAGGTCCCAAGATCCATGAGGTTCTTCTCATCATCCTCTGTCCATTTCACTGCAATTTCAGGTTCATGGTCTCCATCTTCTTCTTCTTCTTCATGTTCTCCATGGATATCAGCATCTCTGTCTGATTCAGCCATGTCTTCTTCTGAATCAGAGCTCTGAGATGATTGCTCAGACTCAGACTCCTCATCACTGTCGTCTCCATGAGTAGGCTGAGGAGGAGCAGAGTCCAAGAGAGGGTGAAGCTCATCAAGCATGGGCATGATATCAGCCATTGAAGCATCAGGAGAAGAGCTCTCGGCACAATCAGAATCAGAGTCTGATGAATAATCTTCACCCTTGAAATGCTTCCACAAAGAATCAGGCTCCTCTTGGGTTTCCCCAATAGCTTTATCTGAAGATTCGCAGACTCTCTCAATTTCAATGGGTTTAGCATCAAAATGGGGAGTTTCATGATTGGGTTTACAGAGAGAATCACCACCAAGTAAATGGCCTGTGTCTTGACTGGGTTTAGAGAGAGAATCATCTATCTCATCTCTCTCTAGACCATCTGCATAGCCACCCTTCTCATATGAAAATTCATCGACCTTGCGGTCATGAAGTCTTTCATCCAAATGAATAGAACCCAATTCTCCCTCCCTCTCCACACTGTTAACAGCTCTGTGCATCTGCACCACATTTTCTCTCTCATCACCTTCAATTTCTATGCTCCTGAAACTCGTTTCCTCTTCATGGGTGAGAGGAAAATCGACCCCTTTATTGCATTTCAGCTCGCCAACCTCATCATCAGTCACTTCCGCTTCAATAGTCTCAACAATCTCTCTCCTCTTTTCGTCAGAGGATTCTGATACAAACTCTCTCTCTTTCTCTCTCTGAACAAAAAGATTATCAGGGCTAACACCAGATTTCAGAGAAGAAATTTGCAGGTTCTTTTTCGCTTCCTCCTCTTCAACTTCTGGTATTTGAGGCTGCCCAAAACTCAATAGGGCTCCAAGCAACACAGCAGTGCAAACAAGAACAGGGGAGGAAGAAACAAAGAAGAAGAACAAAGAGGGGAAAAATCTATACATCCAAACAAAAACACAAGCCATGGCCCAAATGAAGGGATGATCACGAACAGATCTATAGAGAGAGACAGAGAACAAAACCACCACCTTTTTCACTTTAAAAGTGATCTGTTTTGAATCAAAAGCCATGTTCTTCTTCAATCTGGGGGCCTAATCTAGCTTATATGTACAGACTCAGAAAAACCCAATTCCAAGAAGGTGATTTATATCGATGGAGACCAAATCAATAAACTTATATATACAGATTACAGACCCAAACAAACCCAGTTGAAAAAGATGCTATCTTTGGGGTGGGGTGGAACCAGATGACCAAAAAACAAGCTTCTTAGACTCCCAAACCATGTAACAAACAGAACCCAAAAATGGCAAATGAGAAGAATGAAAAAAACTAAGAGAGAAACTGATTCTAAACTCGAGAAGAACGGAAAAAAAAAAAAGCTTCCTTCTATGGGAAAAAAATGGCAGAAATCATGAACTTACAGGAGACTTGGAGGCATTCTGAGTCTTCGGACTTTGCATGCAGGAAATGGAATGGAGAAATGGCGATGATAGGTTTTGGTTAAAGAGAGAGAGAGAGAGTCGAGAGATAACAGATCCTTTTATGTTGGGGGCCAACCATTGCCAATGCTAATCCCCAATCCTAATCTCTTCCTTCTTTAAGGCCCTTTAATCGCCGATTTTCTTTTGTGTTGGGCTAGTTTTTAAGCTGGTTTAATTCTACTTAACTATAATAACCCATTTGAATTTTATTTATTTATTTATTTTAGGGGCTTTGGCTTTTTTTAATAAAGTCCTTTTTTTAAAACGGTAGAGTTCGCATACGGATGCATCCGTTGCTTTAGAGATAAGGTGCGCCTTCGAATTTTATCATGGTATATAAGTTTGATGTAAATATTCTTAAGATTATCTCAAAAACTATTTTTAATAGAATTTTAAATTTTAAAACTGGTTTAAACCAAGTAGATCTATAAATATATGAAAATGGTCGGTGTAGATAATATGTTGTAAAATGCATTATTTCTTAGACTTAAAATCTTTTAATTTTTCATGGTCATATATCTCGATATCGATATGATCAATCAAAGGGTTTTTCAAAACTACATTTCGGATGGATTTTTGAAGTGCATTCGAAGCTCTACATTATAAAGGTTGCAACCTTATATAATTTTTTTCCCCTTGCGAGGTCATCTAGATGGTTATGTTTTAGTACCGGTATTTTATTAAGGTACTCAATATTTTTGTATAATTACTTACCCAAAAAAGAAAAAAATTGTATAATTGATATCTTTCCCCTTGTAAGGTAATGGTTCTTTTGCGTAAGGGTATTTTAGGTAATTAGTCAAAATTTTTATTTACTATAATAAAAGATGACATAATCTACGTTCAGTGTGACATTTACCCACATAGAGCAAATACAATTGGTTTCTATGCGGCCAAGCCCCGCATATATAGAAATGTCAGCCTATTAATAAATATATTTTTGAGATGGATTTTTTGACTTAATTTTTAAAGATATGTAATGTCGAACATGGAGATTATGAATATGAAAAAATAAATAAATTTTAAAAACTATAAATAATAATTATAGTAAGAAAACATTTGGACCGTTAGTTTTCATTGTTTTTAGATGGAACACCTACTTGCATCCATCTTTAAGATGGATGCTTTACACTTTTTGGACCACATACGTAGTCATGCGATCTAGCCTGCATGAGTCAATTTTCCTTAATTATTATTTATAAATATTTATCATATCCTTCTTAATAATTGAAAAGTTTATACTTGGGTGAGGTTCTAAACAATCGAATTAAAGCACAGCTCAAAAATTCACTAGAAGAGGTTGTTTCAATGTTAAAAAATCTCAATTCAATTATCTCAACCTCGAGATATATGGACATGAGAAAAAATAAATTTCAAGTCTTGGAAATAGTACATCTTATAATGTATTATCTATCTTGTCATTATTCAAGTGTTCATAGATCTCCTTGATATACATTGTTCTTAAATATATAATTATATAATTAGAGAAAATAAATTTTCAAACCATCATAAAGATTTCTAATACTAAAAACAAAATATTTCTATTGAATTTATTTTAATTGTTTAAGGCCTTGGCCTTATACAAACCACACCATATCTATGAGTACCCTATCACAACCCAAAGCATCTAATTGTGATTTTTCTCATTCAAGCAAGTATGCCATGCTTCGGTAGGAGCCTACTATACACTTACTCCCTTGGATACATGACCTATTTTGGAGTATTTTTTTTGTTCTAAAATTTTGGGAACTACTAATCATTGGGAGTATTTTTTTGCTCTAAAATTTTGGGAACTACTAATAATCACTAGATGATTATGTTAAAAACAAAAAAATTGGATTTGAGTTGTCTAAAACTTATAGCTTACCGTCCAAAAATTGGACATACTATTCATGGGAAACTATGCTACTATCTATATGACTATAGAAAATATATAGCCCCAAGTAGTCCCACACTTTGTTGTCAAATTTGCTCCAGTCGAATCCTTCGGATTACAGGCTTATATCGAAGCGAAGTTAAGCATAGTGCTGCCTCTTTGGTTAGATTCAGGCCTCTTCGGGCTACTTCGGTTAGATTCGGGTTTGCTTATGGTCAATTCGGCCAAAGCTTCGGCCTCTTTAGCCAAAGCAATGAAAAATCTGTATAAAAGTATTTTTTATTTTTTTTTGAAATTTATATTTATTTTTTTATGTTATTTTTATATATATATTGATCTATTTTATTTATATTAATTTTTTTAAAAAAATCTGAAGCCTTTCCCGAATTGACCTAAGCACCGAAATGCTTCATTTTTCTCACCAAACCAAAAAAAACTCCAAAACAAATATCACAGTCGCACCATCCAACCAATGGATAGATTGTGATGAAGAGAGAGTGGGACCCACTAGAAAACAGCATGAGCAAAGTAGAATGTCCCTCCCTCTTTCTATCACCATCCATCCATTTCACTAGAAGGTGATGGATACTCTTGCTATAGATATAGTATGGTCATATGGATCATAAGAAACTTCACCCATTTCACAATGTTCTTGGAATTTTAGAAACAAAACCCTTTTTCTTTTCTTCTTTTTTTTTCATCTTTGGCCGGCCAGGGAGGAACAACATTACCTAACATTCTCCACCATGCTTTACGGATTTGCCGAGTTTTTCCCGAGGAATTGGCTTTGCAAAGAAACAAGTAAAACAATGAGACCGGATATGTGACTCAGCGCTATACTATGCTCCCTCTAGACTATGCTATACATTTACTCTTTCGTGTAAAATACTTACTTTGGAGTTTCTTTATTTGATTTTTTTGATCCATCTAACTACAACTAAATGATTGTTTTCATAGAAAAAAAAGTGTATTTTGAGTTCTTGAACCTAGATAATTTTAGCCAAAAATTAGATAGTTCTCGTGCCATCTTGGATGCCCCTTTTTCAGGCTCATATAGGATGAGAGTTTTATTTTATTTTTATGTTTTTTAGGTTTATTGCCGGGTTCTAAATATCACATACTTATAATTTGGGATCTATAGGATATTCTTAGTGCAAGTTTTGTCCGAGCGAGTAAATGGATAGTATACTCCTGCAGGTTTGGTATGAAAAAGGAAAAGAAAAGAAGTTAGTGATAAAGGAAAAGGCCAAAAAAATTATTAAAGATGTAAATAAAATAGTGCTTCATTAAAGTAATAAATTCAAAATTTATTAGTGCTAAAGGTTGAAGAAGAGCTTTCTCTTTATCGTTGGGAGTGATGAGAGGAATTTGTTGGGGTCCACTCAACCCTTCCCTTTGCTTTACCTCACTTTCTAGCTGGAATCCCATGGCCCTTGCTGGCAAAGCTTTCCCCCCTTCTATACTAAAAAATTAACCCTCAAATAAAAGCAATAAAAATTTAAGAGTACGGTTCTCTATTGGGGCTTTATAGTGATTTATCCATGTGTAAATGTCGTTGATCCAGATCGGAATCGGTAGTACCCCACTTATCTACGTTTGGAGTGGAGGGTTGGCCCGTTTTCAACCAAAATCTACAGGACAGAACCATGGATTCAATTGGGGATATGAGCAATTCGGTTGAAATAATTGCCCACGTCTCAGCTTTTTTTTTTTTCATATTTATTTTTTAATGCAAATTTAATTATTTTAACTTTTGATTAATCTTTTTAATACAAATTTAATTATTTTAGCTTTTAAAAGCTCTGCCGATACAAAATAATTTTTTATTTTTTAAAAAAAAAATTACATACATATCCGTTATAGTTTTCGTTATTACGTCTCTATCGAATAATTTCCGTTATTACCATCGTGTTTGTTTTTTTGCAAGTCAAAACGGAAATCTAAAAAAAAAAAACTTTACCTTTTTAAGTTGTTGAACAACCGAATTTAAAGTATTTTCGGTTATTCAACAACTGGGGCCAATTTCAGTTTTTGAATAACCGAAAATGTAAAATTTTCAGTTCTTCAAGAAGCAAAATTTTTTTAATCTTGTCCGTCTACGTATCCTCTCTCTTCTACCTCTCTCTACATTACAAGGGTAAAAATGGCTTTTTTAAAAAAAATTATCTTGTAAAAATGGTTTTTTAAAAAAAAATTATCTCTCTCCCCTTCATCCAGTGTAGGGAAGTTCATAATCCCTGATATTTCTCCTAAATTTAGGGGCTCAAACTAGTTGTACCCATTGATTTTATCGATAACCATACTTCAAAGAGAGAGAGACAGAATAGGTGACAAGATTTCTCCCAATCTTCTAACCTCATAATCCCTAAGATTTCTCCAAAATTTAAAATTTTCTCTTCTTTAACAACGGAAAATTTAATAATTAAAATTGGTGTAAGGTAAAGTCAGCCTTTTTTAAAAAATTTCCATTTTGACATAAAAAAAACATATACGGTGGTAATAACGAAAATTATTCGATAGAGTCGTAATAACGGAAACTATAATAGATATATATGTAATTTTTTTTTTTTAACTTCCCAATATACACATATATGGGAATAATATGCCTTAAAGGGTAATGAGGTGCCCAAATAAATAAATATTTTTAGAGAAATTTATCCAAATACTAACGAGAGATGAGCTATTAACATTGTACAATATCTTTTGATTTAATTTCAAAACATCAATCAAAAGAATGTGATTACGAGTTGGAATAGTTGCAAATGAGTAGAACATTAATTCCAATTTTTGCTTAAAAGCTTAAAATGAAAGGTCCCCTAAAATTTAGAGACTCACCCGATTTCGAGTTTTACCCTCCAAAGACTCGGGCGATTGCATAGACCCCAAAATATTTTAATCCTTGTTAGACAATATACAGTGGAAAGAATAAAGTGAAGGCATACAACAAGTCTCACTAAATTTAAGTGAACAAAGTTGACAGAAATGCTTTGAAATTAAATATAAAGAACATACCACATTCTCCTACACTAATAAATTCAACTGACAGGCATGCCTCAAATTTCTATGTTCATGCTTTGAAATTCACAATATAACCTTGGATTTTGGTTACCAGGATGGATAGTTCCCTTAAATGGTAACAACTAACAAACATGGACCTAATTATTCATGCCAAGAGATTACATGCTCCTATGGGAGCATATTGTCTATTTACTCTATCTGGAAAAACCCAATTTAAGAGTATTTTTAGGACTTCAAATTTGGGGTATGTAACCTCTTCAACTCATATGCTATATTTGACAGATTTGTTTTTTTTTTTTTCAAATTACATTCTCTATGGGCTTGAAGAAAGTAATGCTTCAGGATTAAATAGAAATTGTCCATTTTTAAGGGTGGGAGCTAAGTATTAGAAAACTGAAAATTTTTCTTTTTTTTTTTCTTTAGAATACGACTATCTAGAGATTTTTAGGTGATTCCCAAAATTTCAGATAAAAAAGATATTCACAAGTTAGTCTTCTGGCAGAGAAAGTATACAGTATACACTCCCATGAGAGCATACTATATTTCACATTATTCTTTTTTGTTTTTTTTTTTGGTAATTAAGTCTGAAAGACAAGACCTTACCTGTTTTTTAATGGATTGGGGAGATACATTTGAATGTGTTAATTGGGGGTGTCAGCGGTAGGAATGAATACAACCTGTAGTAATTGGGTGTGGGGATGCTACCAAAGCAACCCCAACCCCTTTCCTATTCACATATTATTCTTTTGTATACATGTTGCACTACATGCCATTATTTTATTTATTTATTTTTTTAATGTTGAATGCTAGGGAAAAGTTTATATAGAGCAGAGACTCTAAACAATCAAACGAGAGCCCACATTAAAAATTTTCCCTATAAGAGGTTGTTTTGATGCCTAAATATCCTTAAATTGATCATCTTGACATCAAGATGTATGAACATGAGAAAAAAATGGATTTCAAGTATTAAAAATAGTGTATCTTGTAACACATTTTTAGATCGTCAAGTTTCAAGATTTTCAAGTTGTCATAGATATGCTCGATCTACACTATTTTTAAAGCTTTAATTTTTATAATTAAAAATAAAAATATATTTTAAACCTATCACAAAGATTTCCAATATTGAAACCATATTTCTCTATATTATTTGAAGGTAGGCTTTACTTTGATTGTTTAGAGCCTCGGCTCTATACAAACCGCACCCTTGTTTTATACTATCTTGAATTGTTTTAAGGGATTACACATGATTATTTTCTTATTTTTATTTTCCTATTAATTTGCCGTGTAATGCACGTTTGGACACCCAACCATATTCTTCATAAATATTTTAATACTATTCTATATTTATTTATTGGATGAAGTTTTTATAGAGCTTAAACTTTTTGACAACAAAATAAAACTTCACCTCAAATCCTTATTAGACAAATGACTTTAAAATCAATTTTCAACATCGACATTAAAAATTGAAACTCAAAAATTAATACAGATCTTATGGATACGTGAATGCTTATTTTTAAGGTGAAATAGATAGTCTAGATGATTTATTGTAATGTACACTACTTTTAGATTTTAAAATCCTAATATTTTGTGGGTGTGAAAGAGAGACTTTATATGCTTTATCTAGTGTGTGAGAGAGAGCCTATGTGCTTTACTTTGTGTGAGAGAGAAAGAGAGCTTATGTTCTTTATCTTGAGAGAGAGCTTAAGTGCTTTATCTTGGGAGGTGGGACAGGGAAAAAAAGTTATTTGACATGGTATTATATTGATTTTTAGATGTATTTTATTGACCTCTAAATATAAAATAGTTACCAGCTTTACCTAGGGTTAGGGTTGGGCATGTCGGTCGAGATTACTTCGTGCTCTCAACTAACTCTCATTCTTTAACTGATTATCAAGAAATAAAGGGCCCCCCACCTTTATTCCTGCCCATAGTCATAAAATTCCATAAATTTTCAAAATCAGATTCATTAATTTAGCATTTAAAAAAGATCTATCTATTTTTAGTATTTTTTAAAATATCAAACAAAAATTCATCTTAGTTTTATTCAGTGTTTTGAAACCTAGAGGTGGGGCTGATCGTTCACCTACAAATCCATGTTAGAATGTTGGACTGGTGATCCATATTGGGTTTGGATCACTTCAAGCCTGGTAATCAAGAAAAATATCAAAAAACAATTGAAATAAAATAAAAATTAAAACAAGGGTTTTATGTTGTTTTGGTTTGGGATTAGGGACTTGAAGAGATTTAAAAGAAGCCTAAGAAAATATTATACAAGCTTAAAAAAAGGGAAAAATATATATGAGGGGGCATTTTAGGGGAACTAGGCTGAGACCATACCATCCCAGAACCAATTCAATCCTGAGCACTTTCCATCTAGATTGGTGATCCAAATCAAACATCGTCAGGTTTTAAAAGAGTGATTTTATTTGTATGTTTTCATAGAAAAGTTTATATAAGGTGTCAGCCTTATACTGAGTAAGATGCACCTAAAACACCCACTAGATAAGGTTGTCCCTATGTTGGAAAACCCTTAAAAAGAGATTTTTAGTCCTAAAAATAGTTAATTTTTTTACACATTATCTGGACCTTTCATTTTCAAGATTTTTAAGTGTTTATAGATATACTTGATTGTCACAATTTCTCGAACTTCAAATTTTATAATTGGGGGCAACAATAGATTTTCATATCATCACAAGGCTTTGCAGCATCGAAACTACATTTTCAGTATAGTTTTGAGGTACAACTTACTTGAATAGTATAAGGTTGACACCTTATACAACAAACCTCACCCTTTTTTCATTGTATTTATAAAATTTAAACTTATTTTTTGAGAACTAAATTTCCTATGACACATTTTAGGAATGTTAATCTGTCCCTCTAATTTCCTCTCTCAATTTAAGATACAAAGGGTCCTAAATTAGATTTGTGTAATACTTTCCTTCATTTTCATCACATGCTCTCTCTCTCTCAATTTGAGGGACAAATAAAAGGTGTGGTTTGCATAAGATGTCAACCTTAAGGTGTACCTCTAAATCTTGCTAAAAGATGCAGTTTTGATTTGAAAGCCCTTACCATGTTTTAAGAATCTACTTTTACCCCTAGTTATGAAATTTAACCCCAAAAAGTGTAGATAGAGTAGATCTACAAACACTAAACTTTTTTTAAAACAGAAGGTCCACATTATGTGTTGCACTTGAAATCACTTATATCTATACATATTGACCTCTATATGATCAAATGTAGGGTTCTTTACTTCGAAACCACCTCTCTCTTCTTCTTTTTTTGATAAATGTTATTTTTATTTATTTGAAATAAAAGAAAGTTACCCAAAAAGGGATTCTATCTTTAGAAATAAAACGCGAAGGCAAGGAAGCTCTACCCTTAGCTAAAACTTCTGCTAAAGAGTTAGCTTCCCTAAAAACATGCTGGAAAAAAAAACACTCGAAACCTCCTCTTCGAATCTATTTGTGAGATATACTTTACTTCTACAACATATTAACACTTTATATAAATTTTTTCCAAAATATAAAGGGGCATATGCTATTATTCTTTCACCCGTTTAAAAAAAAAAAAAATGATATTGTGCTTTGATTCACATCTCTCTCTCTCTCTCTCTCTCAAATTCTAAAATTGTGGGACAGGTTAAAGGTGCCAAAATGGAAGAGTTGTGTAAGCATGGACCATGCCTTTATTCCTTCATTCACATTACTCCAAAGTCCAAATCACATTACAAAATGGGAAGAGGAAGCTGCCGAAAGATGGTTGCTTGCACCGGCCTATCTTATCTATTTTGGGCCCTAGGTGTCACCATTTCTTCTTAGCAAATCCCTTTCCAATGGCGGTTTTGAAAAAGGAAATGTTCCTTAAACTTTTCAAGGTTGAAGTTATTCCATCTCCCCATGAATCTTCCTTTTTTTTTTCTTTTTCTTTTTCTTTTTTTAAATTAGTTTTGAATGGGTCAAGACCCTTTAGGATGAGGTTTGTATAAGGTGTCAACCTTATACTATTGAAGTAAGGTACGCCTCAAAACTATGCCGAAAATGTAAGTTTCGCTTGATGCAAAGCTTTACGTTAATATGAAAATCTATTGTTGTCCATAATTATGAAATTTAAATTTTCATAAATGATTATGATGAAGCAGATCTATACACACTTGAAAATATTGAAAATTGACGGTCTAGATAATGTGTCAGAACATGAACTATTTTTAGGACTAGAAATCTCTTTTTTTTTTCATATCCATCAATTTCGATATCGAGATGATCGATTTGAAAGTTTTCCAGCATAGGAACAGTCTTTTCAAGTGGGTTTTTTCAGTGCACCTCACCCGTACAGTATAAGGTTAATACCTTATATAAATTTTTTCCTTTAAAATTACAAGGGGTATTAAAAGACAGAAAAAGTTTATATAAGGTTGCAAACTTACTACGTAGAACTACAAATGCACTTCAAAAATCCATCAAAAAAGTTATTTGAATGTTGAAAAACCTTCTAGTTGATCATTTCGATATGGAGATGTATGAGTATGAAAAAGACAAAGATTTTGAGTCTAAAAAATAATGTATCTTGACCCTCCATTTTCAAGATTTTCATATATTTATAGATCTACTTGATTTTAACCATTTTTGGAGTTTAAACTTTTATAATTAGATATGAAAATAGATTTTCAGATAATCTTAATAATTTTTTACACCAAAATTACATTTTATATTAAAATTTGGAGGTGCGCCTTAATTGGATCGTTTAAGGTTGCAACCTTATAGAAACCACACTCTTAAAAGACTCCAATTAATTTGTTTTTCAAACTTCAGTTCACTCTGGTACTTTGTTTAAAATTATGTTCAAAATTGTCTAATTATTCTTGTTCAGGTTAAGGAACCTTGAATAAGGAGCGTTATTTCAAAAGTTTGACCCACCCATGGAAGCAAGGGTACTAACTTCATTTGGTTGGAGCCTATTAGATACGTCAAATTATTAAAATCCCTGATTGTTGAAGATCCTCAATCCTTCAAAGGGGCATTTTTACTATTTTCAAAGATATACCAATTGATATTAAAATTAAGAAGTAAATTCTCTAGTGTTAATTGTGATATTTTGACCCTTCTTTATGGATTTATCACCCTTAAAATAATATTCCCCCTTTTCATTTTAATGTTAACATGAATCCCTGTATCACTCATTGGAAAAATGATTTACATGTGCTGGTTTGGTACTAAGAGGCCATGGCCCCAATACAAAATGCTCAAAACCCACAGATTATGGGAGATGCCTCAACAATTGACTCTTTCGCCAAAAAAATTCAGTTTGTTTTTTTTTTCTTGTTCTCCTCTCTGAATGAAAACGCTGGAATTCCTCCTCTGAATGTCATTGATTTCATGAATGACTAGGATGAGGTGCCATGGCCAAAGTGCCATTCCTGATGATGTTCAGGGAATCACCTTACATCACCGATTGTTGACAAATAACCTGGCCACTCATTTTGATTGGACAGTTGGGAATAATAGTCACATATATTTTATTCGTGGGCGGGCAGCGCTGCATATAAAAGCCGTCGCCATGCATGACAGGATGAGGTTGATAGTTGGGTCTATGGATTTTGCTTTCTGTGGATTTCGAGGAACATTCCTTCCCACTCTAACTTAGTTCTCTCATGAGTAGTCTGCATACTGCAAAGAATTTTTAGCTTCTATCAGTCCTAAACTTTCATTTGAGGCCATGACTCCTTTTCTAGTTGTTGGTTCATGAAATTAATTTTTAATCATGTAAAGCATTAAACCAATTTAGGATAGAAATTGTATACAATGAAACTATTTACCTTTGGTACAAAAAAATCACAATTATTTATAACCATCCGATGTGAAATTTGATAGCTTAGGTGTACCACAAAGTTCGAAAAAAAAAAATTTGAACTTTGAGTTTGGTAAATGAAATAAATGCAGCCACCCTATTTTACAATTTAATGATCAAGATTCATTGTGTCCACCATATACTAAAGAGAACTGGTCTCATTGTCCACTTGTCCTTTAGTAGATTTAAAATTTTAAGTATTTTTCTTAAGAGACAAAATAAACGATATATGCTCTCCTGTAGCAAAAAAATAGCACTCAACATTCAATTCTTTGACAACACAACATGTCACATATCACCGAGCAATCGGAAAATTCTTTTTACTCACTCTCTCTCTCTCTAAATGACTAAAGAAGTGTCAACTCTCTCTCTCTCTCGTGAGTAGACAGACACTCGCAAGCTGCAACGGGCTTGCAGGACAAGAGTTGGACAGCCAACGGAGAGGAGAGAGAGCTTCATCTTCAAGGAAGTCAGTAAGTGCTGCTGGAAACTTGCTTTCTCAGCATCAATGATGGAGTCGGTGAGGCTCAGGACACACTATCGTCTCAGAGAGAGAGACAGAGAAAAACCCTTGCTGTCATATTTCCGCTTCGGCAGCAAATATAAATAAATAAATCGCAAAACACTATTGTAATAGCCTCAGGGGGACGGGGACGGGGACGGGGACGGGGGGAGGGGGAGAGAGAGATCACATGTCAGAAATCAGCAGAGTGTTGCCTGACCCTTGCCTTCTCGGCATCAATGATGGATCCCACAAGGCTCACAGCTTGATCAAGCTTTCCTTGTGCATTCACCACCACATAATCGAACCTTATCATGTGTTTCACCTCTTCTCGTGCAGTGGCAATTCTCACAAGAAGAGTCTCAGGGGTCTCAGTTTTGCGATCTATTAGTCTCTTCACAAGTTCGGCCTCACTCTCTGCAACCAAAAATATGAAGATTGCCGAGTCCTTGAGTATGGAGCGAAGGGTTGCGACCCCTTGTATGTCCACCCTTAACACAATGTCAAACCCCTTTGACATGTAGTCCCTAATCTGTAAGGAACAGGTGAGCATGAAATCACAGAGAAGGTTGGTCAATCATATTATGTGTGTGTGTGTGTGAGAGAGAGAGAGAGAGAGAGAGGATAAGATTGGTTTGTAATGCGTCTGAAAGATATTTTTTTGGATATTTTCATTGGAAACTGTAACTGAGCCTGAAAGAATATTATGGATCACAAAATTCAGAATGTCGATTCGCGTTTCTTGAAACAAAAGACATTTACTATTCAACCCAAGAAAGGAACAAACATTATTTTTATGTGTACCTCTGCCAACAATGGGTGCTCATAAGGAGCCATAAATTCAATTTGGTGGCAAACAAAATGCAACATATTACAAAGGTTCCTTTGAAATGGAGAAGTCAAGGAATACAAATTTACATTCCATGCTAGAGAGGGAGAGATGCAAGCCGAAGATAGATATGTAATAGGAGATTCGAGAGTAGTAATAAGACGCTACAGGACACAAGGGCACTGGAGGTTTGGGTTGATAATGAATCTTATTTTTGTTATCATTAGTCATTATTTAAAGGTGATTGATGGTTGGTTTAACTGACCTATTGTCCAAAAGATGTCATCGATATGGATTATGAGTTACTTTTTCTCTTCTTTCCATTGCCAGAGTCTTTGTTGAACGATATATGAGGAACGACTTGGAGTTCCTCGAAGCTTTTTGGGCAACCAAAGGATAAGGACACCAACGTTCGGGGCCATTTTTTCAGGACAGGAAGAGAGGCAAAGTAACAAGGTGCCAAGTTTCGGAAAGTACTAGAGAGATAGGGGAGTAAAATAGTCGGCTAGAATTTTCGGAATATTCATTATTCCTATTACAGGGGTTGGTATACAGATCTAAATTTAGAATCTTAGTTGTGTCTCCACATTGGATTTTCCATAAATCCGTTTGTAAGCCAGTCTTAGCATCGTCCATCCATTAGAAATATACTAAACATCTTCATAAAAAAGAATCTCAATTACTGAATTTTCTTAAGATGAGTAAATAGGCCAAAGAGATCAACCTGCTAGTTCACTGTGAGTTGCTAAGAAGGATCTGAGAATATCTCCTTGTACCTATGGTGTTAACCACATAATTTTTTCTCTCTTTTGGGGCATAATGGAGCAGGAAATAATATAAGCACGATGTTAAAAACCTTTTGTGCATAATATCTGCATAACAAGATGTAAGTCATATCACAATTTCAGGAGGAAAAAAAAGACACAAGTCATATCAATGCCACATCCAAGGGACTTTAGCCTTTAGACCACCAACTAAGTTAGACCAACACTGCATCCAAGTGAAACTGAAATTTTAAGATTTCATGCTATCGTCAGATTCTTTTCGGAATGTATCAAAATTTTCACAATTTTTTTTCCCCTTAACAGTTAAATATAAATATGAAGAAACAAAGACAATGCTTTTCCTCAGTTTTCTGAATTAGTCTCATATTTCCTTGAATACCACATTTAATAAAGATAGAAAATAATGTCTTTGAAAAATTGGAGGGTCCTTCTAAGCAAATCCATTGGTTCACAAGGCCAATTTATCCGTTGAAAGTTGAAACCACAATGGAACATTCACAGTTGATCCTATGAAAACTTATCAAAGAAGCAAGAAATCATGACAAGCTATAGTAATAATGGGAAATAAACTACTAATAAAAATTCATTGTAGATAATTCTTAAAACTCTAGCATGTCTCTTTCATAATACGATCAAGTACCTGCTGTTTGGGGATGCCCTTGTAATCTCCATATACAAGAGCATATTCCAAAAGTTCATTCCTCTCGACCATTGCAAGGAAGTGCTCCTTGGTGACAAAGAAATAATCCTTCCCATCTACTTCACCTGGTCGTTTTGCTCGGCTTGTTGCAGAAACAACAAAATGTATTCCTTCCCGAACTTCTTGCAATCTCTGTAAAACCAATAACGTGTAAGAATTGGCTTTCTCTTGGACTTGTCAAACTCCAGTTTTGTAAACCCACAGATTGCAGTGAATGACCTCCCAGCCTTCAATAACTAGGACATAATAGATGATGGAGTGAAATATGGTTTTATACTGTTATCTATCCTTCCTTGCAATCAAAGAAGTGCTGAAACCTCTGTTTCTCAAGCTTAGAATGAGTTTATGTCATGATACAGCCGTGACAAAAGGGAATATGTAGAAATGTAAACAACTCCATAGCTTAGAATCAGTTAAAGAGCCATTGTCATGCTCTCACAAGCGTACAATCTATTATAAAAAATATGAAGTGCAGAGAAGAGTACAATCTCGAGACTTTCACATAAAAACATGAATCGTCTCGAGAATGACTCAAGAGAAGTCAAAAGCAAGTGCAAAGAAGTTATAGACAAGTTCTAAAGCCTAACACAAGCATATGACCAGATCACAAGTTGGTTTTTAAAATTACTATGAAGAATAGGTTCCAAATTATATGGAGCACTATGTAAGACACAAATGCCTGATATATTTTAATTTTCTTTTTAATTGATAAGTTATGATATTTTCCACAAGCATCAATAGCTAGTTTTCTACAAGCACAATACAATAGGAGAAAACATGGGGGTGGAAGCTACCTTTTCCAAATATAAATAATGTAAACGGGCCATACAGGTTTAAAACAAGTTCAATCATAGTAAGGTTTTGTTCACAAAGGTTCATACCTTGATCACTGCATCTTTTCCCACACCACTTGGTCCACTGATGACGATAATCAATGGCTTAGGGGGTGGCGCTATTTGGTCTGAACTAAAAGACGAACGTAATGCCGTTTCAAGTCCCCTTAGCAATTCACCCTATCAAGAAGAACGATAATTAGCAATTCACCTATTAAGAAGAAGGGGGTGGCACTATTGGTTCTGAACTAAAAGATGAACCTAATGCCGTTTCAAGTCCCCTTAGCAATTCACCCTATCAAGAAGAACCATAATTAGCAATTCACCTATCAAGAAGAACCAAATAAAAAACACAACAAATTAATTTATATACAAAATTGAATGAGAACATGGCCATTTCTGTTAGTAATAATATTTGAAATCATTTAGTTTCAAAGTTTCACACACAAAACCACCACCTTTGCACACATGATCACCATTATCAAAGTACTGAATGACATAGATGTTTATCACATGCATTTTGTACATCAGTGTTCAATGGTTGGACTCAGGCTACGACTCGCCAGGGGCCTGAGCCTGAGCCTGAGCCTGAGCCTGAGCCTGAGCCTGAGCCTGAACCTAAGCAACCACGGGACGAAGGTGGGTGTTCTTCAAACTTGATTGAGTCCAAGTGGGACTAAGAAAAAAATAAGATTATATTAAAAAGAACAGGAGACTAAAGCGACTCTAGAATTTTGGGCCTAGAATAGCCAGGTTCCCAATCCAGTCCCGACTCAGGAGTCTTGTGACTGGCTATTTTTTAAATACTATGTATTTAAAAGCACATTTCCTTCAGTTTAAAATGTGCTATGCTTTTTCTTGAGTTTCACATGCATTTCTACAAAAATCCCTATAGGCTACTCATAAATTGTCATTGATTTCATAGAAAATACTGGGGTGACCCACTACCAGATACCTCAATGTATTCCTCAAAATCCTGAAGCTGACCTTTTACTAAGTCAATGAAGCTAACATTGTAACAAGGAACAATCAAATACTTAACAATCTATCCATTGCAATAAACTAAGTGAAACCCTAGATAAACCCTAAATCAACAATCAACAATCAACAATACACAAATACAAATTTCCAAAAAGATAAAATACTAGGAATCAACAAGCCACCACTAACAAACACATAAAAATAATACGAATGAAAGAATCAAAACTTTAGTGCATAATGAATTATATGAACCAGACAGAGCACCAAGTCAAATTTCAACAAAAGTGAGGAACATTAGACAAGTACAATTACTCCAAATTCAAATCCAAAAAAATCATGAGTAAATAAAAAAAGGTACAAAATGAAAATAAGGAAATGATGGAATTCAGAGCATATAAACCCTAAAAATCCAAAAGCCCATAGAACCCGCATGCAACAGGGAGAAAAAAAAAGGGAAAAAAACAATGACAGACCAAGAAATTTAAAACACTAAGCCATTGAAACCTGAAAAAACCCTAGAATTCACAACCAAAACAAAGAATTACCAGAACAAAAAACTAAACAACTGAAGAAAATGCAAAGGAACAAACAAACAACCAGGAATACACAGCACAAAAACAACTCAAACAAAATAAGAAAACCCTAAATTCCACAAAAATAACCAAAGAAGTAGAAAAATGAAGGAAAAAACACAAAAGAAAAAGCATATGTTAAAGGCAACCTTATCAGCAACGGAAGGAGGCAGGGGGTCATCGGTTCTGCAAGCCGTAGACATGTAAGAGAGGCTCGCCGGAAAAATATAAGGACAACGCTTTCCGGCAACTTTCTGACCGGAAAATTTTGCAGCGGCAAAAAAACGGCGGGAGGGCAATTCAAACAACGGGAGCTTAGGTCGTAAGAATGAAGCGCAATAGCGGGAGGCGTACATTTCGCCATGTAAGCTGTGCTATGAGAGTGAGCCTCTCCTTTTATACTGTTCAATATTTCAAAGGGGTGGAATGGGTTCGATGGGTTCCGTCGGGTCCGATTAGGTTTGCATGGACCCCTTCGGGTGGGGTTAACTTAAACCCGGACCGGTTCTGGAAATTAAAACATAAAGATTATATTTTTTCAATTATAGAGTATATAAATTTAATAAAGGTGAGGCTGACCCAGACTTGGACTCGACCCGATCCAACCTCAAAAGTATGCAAACCTGACCCAACTGGGACATTTGGACCCAAACCCGACCCTCTAGGTCATTCGGACCGGGACTTGGACTCGGACCCGACCCTCCGGGTCCAACATAAATCAAGACCCTGGACTCAGTTCAGGTCAACCCGACCTGATTGCCTCCCTATATATTTTTTGTTAAAGTGCTTTTATTGTAGTACTAAAGACAATGTAATATAAGGGATTGTCTACAAATATACTATTTATCTTTTGTACAATGAGGTCACAATCATTTTTGTCCTATAGATTTTAAAACGGGTAATTGTAAGATTGCCAATGATTAAACACAAAGTTCAAAAAAAAAAAAAATCAAGTTTTATGACCCATCTCATGCCATCCAATTTGACATCTAATAAATGGGAATGGTTTTGACCTTATTGTACAAAGGTAAAATGTCACTTTACGATCTCATATAATGGTGTCATTTTGTGTCTTCACGGTCAATAACTATAATGGTCGGTGATGGAGAGAGAGTGATTTATCATTTATGGTCGAGAGTAAATTTATCATTTGGCTCAGCCATTCCAATCGAGCATACTATGAAATCATTTATTTTTGTTACAAGGACGTAACAATTATTAGCTAAATATTAGATTGAGTGGCATGAGGTCCAGAAAAAAAAATTTAACTTTTGAGTAAAATGTAGGACACACTTACAATCACCCGATTTAAAATATGGATAAGAGAGACCCATGTTACTCTAAGGCTCCAAACTTTGAATTGCATATCTGTTTGAAAAATTATGTTCCATCCGAAAATGAGAGCATGCAGAGGTATTTAAGTCATTAAACTTTGACTATTGAAATGGAGCCGTGAGGTTTGTAGAAGGTAGCCTCATTATACTGTAGAAGTAAGGCACTTCTAGAAAATTTGTTTAAATAAGTTGTTTCGGTGTCAAAAACCTTATGATGGCTTCAAAATATCTTTTTATTTTCAGTTATATATTTTAAAAATTAAAAAATGGTACAAATCGAACAGGTCAATAAACACTTGAAAATAGACTGTCCATATAACTTGTTACAAGATACACTATATTTTTTACTTGAAATTCTTTTTGTTCTTCGTGTCCATTCATCTCAAGGTCGAAATGATTAGTTGGAGGGTTTTCTTATATCGGAACACCCTCCACTCTAGGATTTTTGAGGTGTACCTAACTTCAACAGTATAAGATTATATAAACTTTTTCCTTATCAAAATATATTGTTTTTCTAGGATTTCAATTTCGAAAAAAGAGCGTTTTCAGTTCTTTTCAACCAAATAATTGGGAGGTACATGGTTGAACTCATAATTCCACAGTATCCATTGTCGATAAATATTTGAAAAATTTATGTGCGGACCTCAAGCAAGATGGCCTAATAAAAAAAACGGATCCATATTTTCAGCCATTTTACGGTAAGGTCATTTTTTTTGAGTTGCTTTTATTCTTGTTTTACATCCATCCAACTTTCGAACATCGCATTTCGGTAATTCGAAAGTCTAACATTTGAGCAATACAAAATACCAAAAATATTAAATGTTTTAGCGGTTTGAAAATCTAATTATTTAAAAATAAACTTTTGAACCACCCAAACACAGATGTAATAGTTGTTATGTTTCAGACAGATCCAAAAGTGACTTACTTTTTTTGTACTTTTGGCAATCTAAACATTAGACTTTTCGAATTTGGACAAGCTTTTTATGCTTCCTTTATAGCATAGAAGTTCTATCCTCCCTCTTATCCAACCGTCCATTCTGAATGGAGGGTTCAGATTGCCCCAATCACAATGTCACGTCTCTACACTATTTTGTTTTAATTTATTTTTCTATAAGCTATTTTGACAACAAATTTTGAATGTCCATTCCTCTATTAAACTCGCACTAGCGAAAAATATATAAAAAAATATTTTCAATAAAATAAAATGAGCAAAATACCCCTGAAAGTTTCAAAAGGTATTTTGGTCATTATATTTTATAAAAAATTTATTTTTAATATTTTTTATAGCTGCGCCCCAATGAAAAGATGGCACGTACTAAATTTCATATTCATATAAATTGTATTAAAAAAACTAAAAATAAAATACTTTAAGACATTGGATCTAAGATCAAATGGTGAGTGGCGCTCTTGATCAAAATTGGACGGCTGGATGGTAAGGGAAGGATATAACTTTTACGTTGTACGGAAGCCTAGAAACCTTTCCCTTCGAATCTAGGGTAAAATTTAAGAATTAAAAAATTTGAAAAGTAAAACCTCCTCTTGTCATATCATATTTTGGGGTACTATGTAAAATTCTTTTTAAAATTTTATTATACTTTTAAGATGGTTGAAGATTTTCTCATCGAATTTTTTTTTAAATTTCATCGTAATGACCTACTCTCTTTTTTCTTTTTTTTTAACAAAAAGTTACTGAAATTCTCAATAATGCCCTTAAATCGACCTGTGCCATCCATCATCATAGATGACTGGCAGATTTGCGGCTGTGATGGTAAAAAATAAGACGTGCACATGATAATGTAGCCTTGCAAAGATTTACATGATGGGTTTATGTATTATTTATCCAATTTGTTGCACAAATAAAATGATATATATACAATGAGACCATTTATTTTTCATGCAACGAAGTCACAATCGATATATATTATTATATTGTAATGACATATTATATTATTAATACATAATATATAACAAAATATAATAAGTAATATAATGTATTTTTTACATTATATATATATTTTACTATTGTATATGTGCATATATACAATATATAATACAATATTTATTATAATATTATTGCATCATATTTTAAATTAAAATAAACATAACATGTATAACATAATATAACGACATAACATTTGTATATTATATTTATTTTATTAATTTATATTTGTATTATATATAATTATATACTATAGTAATATTATAAATTATATTATAATAGTATTTTATTTATATTATTATATATATGTTTAAAATATATAATATACATTATTATATATATGCTTAATATATACAATAAATAATATATAACATATATCATATTACACTAATAATACAAATAACATCGATAAAATAAATATCGAAGACTTGAGCATAAATAAGTTCTCAAATACAAGTTCTTGACTTAGTCATGGAATAAATAAATAAATAAATAATAAAAAAGTTGAGGCATAAAAATTTTTCAATAAGTTATGGACACTGTAGCATTTTGTGTGCGTCAAACATTGATTTACTATGGTGTTAGGGACTTATTTGTGATAGGAAAATAAGTTCCCCCAAAAACAAACGTGCCCTGAGTAAAATTTTGAGGCCTGCCTTAATTTGATTGTTTAGGGTCTCACTTTTATATAAACTTTTTCCTTTTTAAATTTCTAAAATATATCTTCCCCTAATGTCCCATATTATCGATCCCAACGAATTTGGATCCAAAATCTATGTTTAACATGAATCATGAAGGGGAGCACATATGAATAGATGAGTCGGGCGGACTACCAAAGTTAGATCCATAGGCATTTTTTCCCTACATAAAGTAAACTCTTTAATATTAGTTTAGCCATTAATGTACGCCAATCCGTTGTCGTCTAGTCCGGTTAGGATATCTGGCTTTCACCCAGACGACCCGGGTTCAAATCCCGGCAACGGAAACGACTCTTTTTAAAAAAAGCACTTCAAATTCTAGACTTCAACATTCCATAAACAACTCCATATTTTAAACCTAAAAAATCTAATTCTACCTGAACATTCCATAAAAAACAATATTTTTTTAAAAAAATATTATTAAATCTTATTCTACTTAAACATTCCATAAAAAATCTTCTTATTAAATCTTATTCTATCTAAACATTCCATTAAAAAAATCTTTTAAAAAAAAGAATCTTATTAAATCTTATTCTACCTAAACATTCCATTTACAGAAGCTCTCTAAGCACCTTTTTTTTTTTAAAAAAAAAAAAATCTTATTAAATCTTATTCTACCTAAACTAAACATTCCATTTACAGAAGCTTTCTAAGCAACTCTTTTTTTTAAATAAATCTTATTAAATCTTATTCTACCTAAACACTCCATTTACGGAAGCTTTCTAAGCACTTTTCTTTTTATTAAAAAAAAAAAAACAAGTCTTAATCGACAAACATTACATTTATTTGCAAGAATGTAAACCTAGGGGTCTTGAGACACGTTGTTCTTTCTTTTTTTTTCTCATTATCACAAACAATTTATTTACAAGAATTTAGACTCATGAACATGAGAGAGAAATAGGGGTGGGAATGGACGGGACCCAACGTCCGGACCAGACCTGGGTCCGAGTACGGATCCAATACTTGATCCAACCCGAATAGTGTTGTTAACTATTTTAATAATATGTAATATATAGTATTTAAATATAACTATATATATATATATTATTATAAAATTTAAATACTACATGTATATATTTGACATAACATTTATTTTTTTATATTTTAAATAATTTTATTTTTTATTTTTGGATCAAATCCAATCAAGTCATGTCCAGGTCCTTGAGACATCAGTTGTTCTTTGTTTTTCTCATTATCACAAACAATTTATTTGCAAGAATTTAGACTCATGAACATGATAGAGAAATAGGGGTGGTTGGACCCGAAACCCGACATCTTGACTAGACCCGGATCCAAGTATGGGTCCAAGAATTGTAACCAAGCCAAATAGTATTATTATCTAAATAAATATTTAATATGTAAGATTTAATAATATTTAAATAAATATAATTATCTTTTTTAGTTATAATATTTAAATAATACATGTATATAATTAGGGTACGGTTTGTATAGAGCCTAGGCTCTAAACAATCAAATTAGAACCTACCTTCAAATAGTGTTGAGAAATGTGGTTCAATATTAGAAATCTTTGTAATAGCCTTAAAATGTATTTTTATATTTATTTATTAAAGCTTCAAAAGTAGTGTAGATTGACAGATCTATAAAAACTTGAAAATCTTAAAGATTAACGGCCCAAAAATGCGTTACAAAATATACCATTTTCAAAACTTGAAATCAATTTTTTTCCCATGTTCATGCATCGTGATGTCGAGATGATCAATTTGAAGATATTTGGGCATCAAAACAACCTCTTCTGATGAAATTTTTGAGGTAGGCTCAAATTTGATTGTTTAGAGCCTCGGCTCTATATAAATTTTTCCCATATAATTAACATAACATGTAAGTATATAATTTTTTATTTTAAATATTTTCCTTTTTTATTATCAAGTCCTTTCAGGTCTGGGTCCTTGAGACACCCGTTATTCTTTTTTTTTTTTCTCATTATCAAAAACAACTTATTTTTAAGAATTTAAACTTATGAACGTGAGAGAGAAATAGGGGTGGGAATGGACTCGGGACCCGACATCCGGATTAGAAGAATTGGACCCAACACGACTGGAATAGTGTTACTATGTTAAACTATATTTAATATATAATATTTAAATAAATATAACTATTTATTTATAACTTTTTAATAATACAGTTATATATTTGACATAACATTTAAAGATTTTATTTTTGGTCAAGTCCTTTCAGGTCCGGGTCCTTGAGACATTGGTTGTTCTTTTTTTTTTTCTTTCTCATTGTCACACAATTTAGTAGGGGCAAGCTTTCTATGCTCCTCCTACAGAATAGACGTTCTATCCTCCCCCTTATCCATCGTCCATTCTGAATGGT
>NW_006497357.1:1042050-1052458 GCF_000471905.2 Amborella trichopoda
ATATATATGGGTCGGGTCTGGTCTAAGTCCAATCGGGTCCGATCAAATCTAACTTTGGCTGGTCCCAATATGTTGCCACCCCTTGTTGAGTTGAGTGATTCAGCTTGCCAATTTTCCAATATATGCTACCACTGTTTTAAAGCCTCAACGTGGTGGCTAGATTGGTTACCGCTAGCTCAATGAGTATGGATTGCCAATCTTGGGGGTATCAGTCCATTTCTATGTTGTGGGAATTGGTAAAAAAAAAAAAACTAAAATAATAATATTCAAGTCTTAAAAGCTATAAAATAGAAAATGAAGATTGTTTCATACGGGCTAGACCGCATTTCTACAATATACAATCTGAAGGTATAAAGCATCCATCTTTAAGATGGATGCAAATAGGTGGTCCATCTAAAAACAATTGAAATTAACAGTCCAAATATTTTATTAATAGATTTATTATTTTAAAATTTAAAATTTTATTTATTTTTCATATTCATGATCTTTGTGTTGGAGATTACATATCTTTAAAAATTAAGTCTAAAAATCCATCTAAAAAATAGATTTTAAGAGGTGACATGGTGACATTTAGTTCTCTCAGGTAACAAACGTGGACTTAGTCATGGAAGTTGCAAGCTTGCAACAAACGTGGAAGTCCGGGACTTGGTCTCCCATTACTCAAAACTTCGACCAAAACAACACGCCATTGAAACAAAACAATGCTCGACTAGGTCGATTTCTAGTTTTGGACAAAAATCCCAATGATTTTGATTCAAGTTAATAATATTGCTCGATTAGGATAAATGATTTTTAAACCAGTTCAAGGCTTTTGAACCCGCACATTTTACACGATCAATCTTCCATGCTCTCTCATCCAAACCATAGTCAATAACTTTTGAAATCAAAATAAATAGTTGAATATCATCACTTCTATTTTCAATGAGATAAGTATTTTGAAACCTAGTGATTTTTGATCCATATAGGAATGGGTCGGGACTGAATCAATTACAAGTCCAACCCAATTCCACATAAATCCCCTCATTTTATATTATATTTTTAAGCTTATCTAATATGTTATCGTGTCTGCCAAACTCTGCACCCTATAAAACGAATCTTAATTTTTTTATTATTATTTGTGTTTTTTTTTATATGGTTTTGATTGACAATCAAGAGGCGGCATCAACGCAAAGTTATAACTTTGAAGAGATGCTCGAGAATCTAAATATTTTAAAACTAGCCAGAGTAATACATAATATATGGAATATAAATCTATTAATAATAGAAATAGAATCAATTAAATAAGGGTACAGTTTGTATAGAGCCTAGGCTATAAACAATCAAATTAGAGTCTACCTTCAAATAGTGTTGAGATATCAAATTAGAGCCCTCCTTCCAACAGTGTCGAGAAATGTGGTTTCAATATTGGAAATCTTTGTGATAGCCTTGAAATATATTTTCATCTTTATTTATAAAGTTTAAAGCTTAAAAAATAGTGTATATCGACAGATCTATGAAAACTTGAAAATCTTGAAAATTGATTGTCAAAAAATGTGTTACAAAATACACTATTTATGAAACTTGAAATCTATTTTTTTCTCATGTCCATGAATCTTGATGTCGATATGGTCAATTTGAGGATATTCAAGCATCAAAACAACCTCTTTTAGTGAAAATTTTGAGGTAGGCCCACAATTTAATTGTTTAGAGCCTCAACTCTATATAAACTTTTCCCATTAAATAATTAAGATAGATGACCAATAAATACTTAAAATTATTATTTTAGGTATAGGTCGACAATCCATGAGAATTGAGATATTGAGGATGATTCTACTGGTCGGACCTTGTTCTCAGGGTCGGGAGAGAACCCTCTCTCGGACAACTGTGGGGTCGCTCGCACGTGGAGGTGGGGGCACACCCCGGTGTGGGTGCGCCCGGGTGCGGGGGACCCTTGATGCTGATAGGTACCAACAATGAGAGAGAATTTACGACGGGGGCACTTTGGGATGCTAGTCTCACCCCTTAGGGTTCGGGGGACATGTCCGGACGATCAACCCTCTTATAACAGTCACGAAACCCTCCGGATATGTGTCAGTGCGGTTTGGACAAATACTATATTCAAGCTTGCAACCTCTCTACTCTCTCTTCGTCGCTTAGGACCGGTATGGGATCCGACTGTCCCCCCATATGGCTATCATCTCGAGGGAGCTGCCTGGCAGATGGAGGGGCACGAGAGGACCTGAGGGTTGGGGCCGTGGGTTCGCTCGCATCCACGCATCTGTTGAAGACGCGGGTTACTGCACATGGCAGATGGTGCGTTGCAGAAGAGAGAGAGAGAGAGAGAAAGGCTAGGACGTGACCCGGTTTATGAGAGAGGGAAGACAGGTCCGCGCACTTGGAGGTGTTTACGGACCGGCACGCTAAGGGGTACTTTATCTCTCTCAAAGTTTTCTATCTCATCTCCACGGGATTGATGACTTATAAACAAACAACAAGACGACAAACGTATTGCCTCTGTTTTATAATGAGTGGATGCTCTGCCTAAAGAGAATAAGGGGTCAAAATCTCAGCCCTTTTACAAGTGACTTAATTACAATTTAAGAAATTAGGAATAAATCCCGAATTTAGGCATAATGACCAAAATGTCCTTGAGATCGTTTTTGCTAATGACGAAGCGTCCCTGCATGAAGCTCATTCTGCCATGGCTAGACCTTGGAAGCTTTTTCTGAAAATTGTGGCGATAGTTCAGATGATTCGTCAGCATATCGTCATTGTCCTTGCTATTTTGCCAATTTTGATGCCATTTAATCGTGTTGGGGTAACATTTGTCCTACGGGGTGGAAGTCCGGTCAGATTTGTGATATTTGCGTGCCAATGCAGTTCGACTCGCATTGTTCTAGCTCCTGGCTTTGCTTGCAAATGATAGAGGAGACAGTCGCAGTTATTTTGCACCAAGTTTGGGTTGATTTGATTCTGGTTTGCGTTTTTTGCCTAATTTGGGAGGATGCCGGAAAGAGGAGTTTCGACAACCTAACGGATTTACTTATTATGTGACTTGAGGATTTGCATCCATCGGACTTTAGATTAAATGCAAGCCAATTTGTAGCTCTTCGCAAGATGGTTGCATTGAACTCGTCCCCACGGTGATCTGATGCTTGGATATTGAGGTTTGCTTCACTGGATTAGAGGCTTCTTTTTCTAAAAGCCTAGTTTTTTATCGTTTTGCGGGCACCTTCCTTCCATGATAAATTTGACTATAGGTCGTGCCATAGTGCATGCTATAGGTCAAAATGACGAGGTTGACGCGATCTAGAACATCTATGGATCTGGGCTTTTCTTGGTTTCAGTGGAAGGCGCCATGGGTCCTTGAAGCTACTCCTTAAACACAATGTCACAGTCTAAATGTTTGAGGACTAGTTTGCTGAAGCCGCACCGCACTACTGTGAAACTTGCCTGTTGTAAGGCCGCATGGGCGTAGACTCCTTTAAAGTGGTCCGATTGAGCCCGAATTTGGTCCTCGGGGTTTTTTCGACATTCCGAATGCGATGGTGGTGGTCTGGTATAGTTTTGAAGCCGTTAGCATAGGGCTATAGTTGTAAGGTCATTCATTAGTGCGATGGCACCGTACTCAGATCGTATGTCTCGAGGCTTTATTTTACGACACAATTTTGGCCTACCGGTGTCTTGTGTACCCGTAGGGCCAAGCTGTTGCCGGCCCTCTCCTTGTTCGTATGGGAAAGATAAGTACGTTAAAAATGACGTACGACAACCACGTATATAATTAGATTTGTGGGTTAAGTGGAGATGTACATCGCAACTTTTATGTGGTCACCGTGTACCTATGAAATTAAACTAGAAGTTCTATAGGATAGTTGTAATATGAGACATGCTTTTATGGGATGCAATGTTGGGAGGTTATGAAACAACGCATCTATAGAATGAGTGTATGTGAGATGATGATATTGAGATGGATGAGTGGCAATTCAATGATATAATTTAGAATGAATACATATGAAAAAATGGAGGGGTGGTACCAATAAGCAATAAGATGAGGGAAACTAGACTTAAGAGGCTGAGCATGTGTAACGTAGACCTAATACAATACCAGTTATGAGGGGTGAACATATGCAGTGTAGACCTAATGCAATACCGATTAGGAGGGGTGAATTTGTAACTAAAAGGCTATATATAATAGGGGGCTAGAGAATGGTGTGAAAAGACATATGAAAGTAGTAAGAAGAGATATAATAATAATTTATAGTTTGTTCTTGATAGAGCAGAATGGAAGAATATGAATTATATAATCGACCCCTGACAATTGGATCAGACTCAATGATAATGGTAATGATGATGATGATTGGATCAGACCAAGCCAAATCAGTCCGGGATTCAATACAGATCGATAGGGTGAACAATCCACCCATTTATATGGGTTTTGAAAAACACGATGAGATTACTATACTAAACCTAACATTCAAGCCAACGCTTCATTCCATCTCATCTATGCCCTAGACGAAAAGTTCCGAAATTCAAATTAGAGACCGAAATTTCGTTACATTTGCTCGCTAATTTCAGCAAGACTAGCCTGGAGAGCGGACATCGGTGAAATCCAACGGTTTGAGACCCACGATCTAAAAAGATGACCATCTGGACCGTCCATTCAAGAGCCAATATCAGGAAACTTCAAACGGCTGTGATTCCCCGACTCCAATTCCCTCGTTAATCTTAGTCGCTGATCATTATAAACAAAATATCTGGGCCGTTTGTCCATCGACAAATAGGGGCCCACTCATTTGGTCCATACACGTGTCCCGATGTTGACACGTGGCACTCGTATCAAAGCTTAGAGCTCATGGTACTTCAGCGCCGAGTGTTTTTTTTTAGAAGAAATTGAGTGGGGTTAGGGCTAGGGATTTAGGGGAGAATTAGGGTTTAGGGTTTTAAGGTTGAGACGCAAGGTTTTAGGGTTTCATGGCTCGAGTTACTGCGAAGAGGCCACAAATTAATTGCTAATTGGGAAGCTATTTATTTTTGCAGTGTTGATAAGGTATTTTATGGCCTTTCTCATGCATTTGCAGTAGATTCTTAATGGTGTTTAGGTTTTTTTCATATTTTTTTGCAGCAGTCTTTGGTTTCTATTTAGGGTTAGCTATTTGGGCTATTTAAGCTTCATCTGAGAGCAGCTTTATCAGATGTAGATGTTTATTCTGGTTGTATAGGTGCTCTTTTTGAGGTTTTTACGGTATTTAAGCTTCATTGGAGAGGAGTTTTTTCGAAGCCTTATTTTGGTGATATAGGGTTTATTTGGGTTTCTATTATTCATTTGGTTTTTAGGGTTTTGCGAGGTTCAGCCATGGTTGAGAAGGGAAAGAAATCCAAAGCTCAACCAGTTGAAGATGACGTATCGGACCACATTGATGGAGAACTGGTTCTTTCAATCGAGAAGCTCCAGGAAATCCAGGATGAACTGGAGAAGGTAAGCATTTCTTCTATGTTTATGCTATGTTTTTTCTCCAAGGAATTCAGCTCGAGTGTTTATGGTCCATTTTTCATTTGTGTTTCTCTCTCTCTAAGAATTTAAAGGAGAAAAAGGGTAAAGCTAGGAGTCTAATGTGAGTAAAAGAAGGGAGAAATAGAGAGACCTAAGATAAAGGGATGGGTGAGGGGGAGTAGACTTTTCCAGAAAATATATTGCATTTTGTGTGTTTTTTTTTCTCGCTTTTTTTCGATTGTTATTTTTCATAGTGCATGTATCGGTTTCTACTGATTTTCCATGATCGTATAAAATGCCCCACAAATTCGAATTATTTTTTACTTTGTTTTTTCACAAATTCAAACTATGGCCATGGAATGAATCTTGATTGATGTAGCATTCAAAAATTTTTTGACTCAATGTTGCCTATCTCATTGATCTCTGACTCTTCAGTTTGAGTGCCCTTGTAAGTGTTAATTTCATCATATAAATACAGTCCAGATTTAAAAAAAAATCATCGCATAAATAAGAAAACTTGGGTTCTTACGAAATTGGATGTGCATGGAAATTGTAAACTACTATTTTTTGAATATGGTAAATTGTAAACTACTATTGGTTTGTTTAAATTACATATGTTTTTGTATTTTACCGCAGATGGGGGTTCCAAAACTGTGGAATCTTATGAAATACATTTATTTTACCTTTCTAAGAAGACACATAATGAACAATACTAGCTGATTAAGGGGCTAAAAATTGCATTCAAGTGCTATATATTTGTCTTTTTTTCTAGTTTCATGTCTTATGGCACTTACCTTGTTGGCCTTCTCTAATCAATGCCCTAGTAACTATGTGCCCCTGGTCGTCACTTGTTAATTTTTTTTTACTAATGGCACTTCTTCTGCATGTGGCCTTGTTCTTTTTGGTTGGCCCTTTTAGGTGAACGAGGAAGCCAGTGATAAAGTGTTGGAGGTGGAGCAAAAATACAATGAGATACGAAGACCTGTGTATGGGAGACGAAATGAAATCATTCAGACGATACCTGACTTCTGGTTGACTGCGGTATGTACTCTCTTTTTTTGTATAAGCCTGACTAATATATTCAAGGTTGCTACTTGAATAGTCTAGACATGGAGCTTTAGGCCATGGTTTTCTTTTTAGTTGTTTATTTATTTTTGATAATTTGTTTTATTGATAGTTGTTGTATGATATCCATTTGAACTTTTGTTGGTTTTGTAGTTTCTCAGTCACCCAGCACTGTGCGATCTCCTATCTGAAGAAGATCAGAAGGTCTGTATCCAAACCACCTACACACACATGGACACCTGATTCGAATTTAGAAATTGGTCCATGATATCTGATCAAATTGAATTTAGATATTGGTTTTTTAATTTACAATAAAAAAGAAAAAGGATTTAGAGTTGTGGTTTTGTATCGCCCTAGGCATAAAGTAGTGTTGTTGGCCCCTAGTTGTTTGCTGTTCTTATTTAGCCACTGCTCAAAATTAGGGTTTTAGTCCTTCAACCTCCTTTCATTTTCCAGAACTATATTTTCTTTTCTACCTAAATAAGGATTTTTATTTCTTCATTCTTATTCTTTTAGCCCCACAAATGTAGGGTTTCTCTTCTTCCACCTCTTTCTTCATGCTTATTCCCGCTCATCTCACAAGACAGGGTTTTTCTTTTCTAAACTCTTGATTGTTTTTATCTCTATTTTTGAACATATTGGGTGCTTCTTTCTCTTTATCTTTTTGGAATTAATGCGTATTTGTTATCCTTTTTTAATCATGGGACTGGACGTCTGCCCCTTTGGCTTTATGTACTTTGCCTCAGGGATGAACCGGTCCCTGATATTTAATCAATGATCCCATTAGCTTCACTTTGTCAGCGAAGCTCATTTTATCTTCGCTGATCATTCAAAATGGGAATATCCTTCTCATTTACCACCATTTTTCAAAAAAGGATAATAAAAGCGAAATGAATGAGAACCAAGAATTTTTGTTTTACACGTTACCCTGCATCAATTTCAAGCTTACTCTGTTTTCTTATGCAGATATTTAAGTACTTGCATTCTTTGGACGTTGAGGATTCAAAAGACATTAAATCGGGGTATACTATCACATTTGTAAGTCTCTTGTCCTTCCTGAACAGACTCTGATGCGCACGCATACAACACAAATACGTAAGGAAAAATGTTGTCTGTGCCACTTGACTGGTATGACTTTCCCTAACTTTCATATTTTACTGTGCACCAGTCTGAGATTATTCCATTGGAAGCCTTTTTAAAGCCAATCTGAATCATTTGTCTATCACTCTTTATTTATTAAAAGAAAAAAATTGAACAATTTGTTTCTGTGATTTTTGTCATGCTGAGATTTTATTCGAGCTTTATTCATATTTTGTTCATTAAATGATTTTAGTGGCATTTCTAGATAGAGAAACATGAAGACCACTAATTTACATGGAACAATATTTAGTGGTTCTTGAGCTTATTGACTGGCATGAAAAGTACACTTCAACCCATTCTTTATGGAAAAAGCACTGGTCAATTGGTCACACTCATCCATTGAAATGGATGTGATGGATTGACAGTGGACCCCCCACTCAAGCAAGCGACACACCTATGGTGGATGCCACCCGCTCTCTATAACTCCTAACATTTCAATGGACGGACCGTCATGACTAAGTGGACTATGATTTTTGCAATGATTAGTTTTGATTATAGATGTCTGCTTTCCACTGGTCTAAGTATCTTTAGATGGGAACTTATTTGTTTTCCTGTATTATAAAAAAAATTGTATTTATTTTCATGGAACAGTCATAGACCTGTTTTAGCTCTCTCATGTTTGTGCCTTGTATGCTTCAGAACTTCAACACTAACCCCTACTTCGAGGATGCAAAGCTAATAAAGACATTGACCTTCTCTGATGATGGGAGCACAAAGGTCACAGGTACCACCATCAAATGGAAAGAAGGAATGGTAAGTTTCCCTTTCTGTAATATAGATAGATCTTTATGTTTCTCTGTATATTTGTTTGTTTGGTCTTACGTGGATTTTCATTTCTTACGTGAATTGTAACAGTGGTAGTTCTAATTTTACTTAACAGGATGTCTCAAATGGAATCAACCATGGAAAGGAGGGAAAAAAGCGGCCCTTTTCTGAAGGAAGGTTAGTATTTCTTATATCTGAGCATGCAAGTCTTAGATTATTTAGGGAAGAATAGCATCGTTATTTTTGTTTAACACTCGTTCAGGAGAAAAATAGCATTGTTATTTCTCATTTGTTTTTCTCTTTTTAACAAGGAAGTAGTGAAGCTGTTTAAATATATTTTTAAAAAGATTACTGAAATACCATCAGTCACTAGTATTGATTTTTGTGGAAGCCTAAATATATTTTTAAAAAGATTACCAAAATACCATCAGTCACTAGTTTTGATTTTTGTGGAAGCCTAAATATATTTTTAAAAAGAGTACCAAAATACCATCAGTCACTAGTTTTGATTTTTGTGGAAGCGTAAAGATATTTCCTGTGATTTTAGTTCAACAAATGTGCAAGACCTTTAAAACTTTCAAGATATGAAACTAATCCTCCCTCCCTCCCTCTCTGCATATACAACATACTACTCACCCCTTGATGCGTATTCATTTGCACAATCACATGCGAGGAAGGGAGGGGGAATAGAAGAATTGTGCGGTGAGCTTAATGGAATTGTTAAGGAGTTTCCCTAGCTAAGTGTAATTGTTACCCTAAAAAAATTGTTTTAGGAGTTTAAGAGTTTCCCTAGCTTAGGTGTAATTATTACCCTAAAAAAATTGTTTAGGAGTGTAGGTTGGGTTTCATTCTTGTATCTGTCTTTGGTTAATACAAAGGTTTTTAAAAACTGATTGGTGACCCAGATTGCACATCCAGATTTTCGATCTAGTTTAGTGAATCGGCAATCTGGTCTACTGAATTGATCATTAAAAAAATAAAATTTTGAAAAAAAAAGTGGAGCCGGTTCTGACCAGTTCTTTGATAGAACCAACTGGTTTTGTCAAAGAATCAGGCCTACTTCGGTCAGAGAACTGGCCAGAACCTACTGTTTCATGAGGGCAACCAGTTTGCCTCCGATGCTTCCTGATGCGGATTGGCTGGTTCCAATCTGGATTGGCATTTTTTTAAACCTTGATTGATAGTACATTTTTGTAGGTAAAAGGTTAGTTCCTACTTCCTCTTGATGAAAGACATTTTTTCTGTTTTTTATCTGTTCTTTTTTTAATCCTTTTGAAGGTGACGACCTTCCAATAATTTGATTAATGTCTTATGAGTTCCTTATATTTGGCTTGGTTTTGGCATTGGTCCTAAGGACATCTTCTTTCTGCTTTGCTTGTTAGTTATTAACTCATTTTCTTACTAGTTTGCTTTTTATTTCAGTTTCTTCACATGGTTCAGTGAAACAGACCAACAAAAGGATTTTACGGAAGGGCTACAAGATGAGGTAATTCTTTGTCAATGGGAACTATACCCAATGTTATCAGATATGGTTCGGAGGGCTTTTTGTGTTGACCGGGAATGGGAAGTGGTTCCACTCTTCAGCCGATTAGGGGAAGTAGATGTGTTTTTTTAAAATAAAAATTCTAAAGGAAAATTATGCATTTCTTTTACATTTTACTTAAGGGTGCAGTTGGCATACGGATGCATCCGTAGCTGTAGAAGTAAGATGCACCTTCAAATTTTATCATGGTATATAATTTTGATGTAAAATGTTGTTAGGATTGTCTCAAAATCTATTTTTATATCTAATTATAAAATTTTAAATTTCACAAATGGTTAAAATCAAGTAGATCTATAAACATATAAAAATCTTGAAAATGGACGGTGTAGATAATATGTTGTAAAATTCACTATTTCTGATACTTATAATCTTTTTAGTTTTCATGGTCATACGTCTTGATGTCGAGCTGATCAATCAAAGGGTTT
>NW_006497357.1:1052478-1092476 GCF_000471905.2 Amborella trichopoda
TTATATAAACTTTTTCATTACGCATTTTAGGGGGTCTGTGTATTTTTAAAAATAAAAATTCTAAAAGAAGTATAATAAAGCAGTGAATTTGGTACAATATAAAATTGATTATGCTAAGCACCAAGTGTTATCATATGTTGCACCACGAGGCAATCTACTGGTCATTCCCATTAATGGACAGTGGAGATATTTTGTACTGAGAAAAGTTCCATTTTCTCAGTGGTTCAGTGGCCTCTTAAACTTGTCTACTCATGTGTAGGAAAGCTACAGATCATAGAATAAGTATGAAAATAATACAGTAGGAACAGTAGGAATTTGAGAACAATAATCATATTAATAAGCCTCTTGTGGGATAAAATTTAAGGATGAATACGCAAAATGCCGACGTACGCTGTGGAAACTCCATGTCTCAACCAGCCTTCCAAAACTCATTTTGACTCTTCAAAAACTCTTGGAGAGTCAAGTCAACTCTCAAGGTCTCTGAGTTGTATGATGAACAAATTTGGGCAGTTTTTCATTTTTCAAAATAAAAATACAGTTATTGACATCAAAACATTGGGTGTGGTTGGTATTAGGTTGCAACCTTAAACAATCACAGTAAGGTGCCATCTCCAAACTGTGTCATGAGATGCAATTTTTGTGTTGAAATATATTAAGATGGTAAAATAATATCTTCTTTTATCTATATTATAAAAATTCAAACTCCGAATATGCTTCAAATTGAGCAGTATCTATAAATGCATGAAAATCTTGCAAATGGATGGTCCAGATAATGTGTTGCAAGATGTATTATTTTTAGGACTTGAAATCTCTTTTTTTAGTCAATCTTAACCTCAAAAAAAAAACAATAACTGTTTTTCTTCATATCTATTCATTTTGATGTCAGGATGATCAATTAGATGTTTTTCCAAACATCAGATCGACCTTTTTCGAAGGATTTTAGAGGTGCACTTTAATTCCACATTTCAAGGCATGAACCTTATATAACTTTTTCCAAATATATTTGTGGGTTTTGTGCTAATTTTTGTGGCTTTATTTAGAGTTTGGCTTGAAACTTCTTTCCCAAGATTGAAAGGTCATGTTTTTCCCAAAAAAATTGAAAATATGTTGCAAGTTGATTCTGTTATTGTTGTGACCGAGTTGGGGAGGAGTTCAAGTTTGCTAAAGTGGATCCCAAAATTTCAGATCACCCTAAATTTTGGGATTATTTGTTTCATACCAATGAAAAAATTTGCACCATAGATCGCAGGCTGTCCATTTGGTAAAGGTATTTAGGGCTAGGCCTTTAAGAACTCAAAATCATATATTACTTTTTTAAATTAGTAGGTTACCTACAAAATTTGGGTAAAAAAAAAACACCCAGGTTTAAAAGACAGCCAGGTTTAATTGTCTCATCAAATGACAAGCTATATTCCTGGCATTCAAAAGCACTGTTTTTTAAGGTGTGTATGAATGTTGTTTGTTTTGGGTTGTTCCAAGGAGATGAAGAGAATTGGTATTTTATTTTGGAAATGTATACAATGAGGTCATTTGCTTTTGATCCAATGAGGTCACAATCATCATTGATCGTTAGATTTGAAATCAAGTGGCTGAGGATGTGTCATTGTTTGGGCATATAGTCCAAAATAAAATTTTTTGAATGTTGTGACACAATTTCGTCTATTATATTTCACATCCAGTGGCTAACAGTGGCTAAGAGTGGCTAGTGACCTCCTTGTACCAAATATAAAATGATCTCATAGTGTATTCCTTTTTATATTTGGGATCAAATAAATGCTTAGTGTATTCCTTTTTATATTTGGGATCAAATAAATGCCCCTAACATGGTTTCTGAAGGAGTGATTTTGTGGAATCACGTCCTACACGCTCCTTACACAAATATTGTATGACAAACTGATCGGTGTTAGTTGTGGAATCCCCAGGTTGCTGAGATAATTAAGGAGGATTTGTGGCCAAACCCTTTGAAATATTTCAACAATGTAAGTTTGGATAAATTACATTTTTCTTTGATTGCTAAATTATTTTTTGAAATATCAGTTTAATTCTTTTGGATCTCCTTTCAAAAGTTTCTTTTATAATTATCAGTTGCATCATTTATTGGCCGGATTTAGCCCACCTGGAATTTCTAAGTGCCGTGATCTACTCTTCTGGTTCAGGAAGCAGAGGGAGATTTTGATGAAGATGACGATGATGATGAGAATGAAGACGATGAAGTAAGAACTCTTTTTACTCTCCGGATTTGGTTATTTGATAAATTCGAATTGAGTTGTTGCTCTCTCCTATGCTAAAGCTCTTACCTCTCTCTGTTTTTGTCTTGCTTTTGTTCCCATTTCGCCCTTCGACTTGAGTTTTGGACTTCCTTTTAGCCTTCCTCATCCCCTGCTTTCCCGTCTGCTCCTGTATTCTTGATCTGCTCTCTCTAGCCCCCATTTTGTCTCCGCTTATCTTCCATGTCTGTGATTCTCTCTCTACTTTCTCTCTCTTTCTTTCTTTTCTTCTGGCTTGCCATGTTTCTCACTCTATCCTGCTTCCTTGGCGTCTCATGCTTTCTTTTCTGCTGCTTATGTTCTTTTTATCGCCCTTGTCTTCTTTGTCCGAAACTGTCTTATCTGATTTCTGCTCACTTGTTTCCTCTTTCACTGATTGCTTACTGTTGGATGTGAGAGCTCTAAACGTAAGGGATGCGGGTTTCATCCTTTTAATTATTTGTTCAGTCATTGCTAGTAGTTTATAATTTGTATTTTTAACTTATTTATGTAATTGGTGGCCGTTTTTACTATTTGCAGGGAGAGTCCGAGGATAGCTCGGATGAGGAGGGTGATGAAGATGACAGCTAGGCTTTTCTCTCTCTCTCTCTCTCTCTGTCCATGGTTTTACTGTTTGTTCTTTGAGTTTTGGTATGGTGAGAGAATGAAGGTGTCTATTTGGTCAACTTATGATTTAGCTTCATTTTGGCTAAATGTTTCTTGACATGGGTCTCTGAGTTAATGGAGGAGACACTGTTTAAAAGCCGTTTTTCTCTCCTTTTTGGGCTTGATATGAAAGCTGAGAAACTATGTATTGGCCTTTGAAAAGGTTATTTATATTCTTTTTCCTGTCTGGAGTTCTCTATTGAAAAAATGTTGGCTTTGCTTGCTGTATTGGTCTTTCAAAGGCTATTCTTTTCTGTCTCCATCTCTTGTAGGAGAAAAGGTTGCTTTTTCCCAAAATGAATTTATTTTTTTCCCTCTCTCTCAACCTGGTGTTTTATTATGTTTTTGAGATCGTTAGTGGTTTAATGGACACATTCCACAACATGCAACTTAGGTATGGGGGAGGTAGATGCAACTTAAGTATGGGGGAGGTGCTATTTTTTCGATCTTATAAGTAATTCTTATTTAAAATAAAATATAATTTGTCCAGTCCATGATTGGTTATTGATTCTTAAGAGTAAATATAGGACTCTTAAAAAGACTAATCATGATCATTGCATTTCGATAAGTAAACCATTGATTATATATCTGAACATAGATCTTATACTATAAGAATGGCTTGTGTAAGAATGTGTGCAATATCACAATCAAGCTAGACCATTAGATGGGATATTGGGAAAGAAAATATTTTGAGAATATTTATTTGAAGCATGTTTTGTTGTACATTTTTAGCTGTACGATTTTATATCTGATGGCTAGATGTGAACGGCGAAAGATAATGGATGTCTTTGTATGCTCTCTCATCTAAACAGGCCTCTTGTAATACTCAATTTTGTGTTTTCGTACTTGTTGGGCCAACAACTTTTAGAAGGTATGTCTGGCCCCGTAACATTTATTGATGACGATTATGAAATATCTTCCGAGGGGGAGAAGAAAATACAAAATGTTACAGACAGGAGGAAAAAGGAAGAATTAACGAAGAGAAAAGAAAAAATGTTTAAGGAGAAAAAGAAAGAGTTAAAGGGAGAAAATTGAATACATGTAATATTTAAAGCTTAAAAAATAGTGTACATTTTGCAAATCAATTTTCATCACTATAATATTTGCATTATCATATTTGAAGCTCAAAAAATACTACAGATTTAACGGATATGTGAATAAATATTTTTATAAAAAAATGAGCCCTTTAAAAAAAGCACTCTTTCAAATAGTATCAATGGTTTCAATATTGAAAATCTTTGTGATCGTTTTAAAATATATTATCTTTAATGATAAAATTTAAAGCTTAAAAAATAATGTCGATCAAGTATATTTATGGAAACTTGAAAATCTTAAAAATTAAGAGTCCAAAAATGTATTACAAGACGCACTATTTCCAATTTGAGAGTTTATGTTCTATATAAACCATTCAATTTGACATCTAAAGAGTGAAAGTAATTGTGGTAATTGTGATTTTGTAATAAAAATAAATTGTCGCTTTGTAGTCAATCCCAATAAATAAACTCTGGAGACCAGGCTTTAGGCATAGGTGATTAGGATGATAGATGCTAGAATGTTAAGTTTGGAAATCCAATCTCACTAGGTCTCAAGTTATCAATAAACTACTTGTTTTGAACAGCTTTTGGGACCATGCATTTTGATGTTTTGCAAACCATCAGTAAATCTAGATTATTTTTTGAGCCACAAATGCATGGATCACGTCTACCATTCCAAATCCATAAAAAAAATTGAGGGTGAACCCATGTGCAGGAATACACAATAAACTTTTTCACTATTTTTACTTTTATCCGATCATCATCGTAACTTTTATCATATCATAACTATTTGGAGTCATCTACACAAAACCTGTATCGGCCATACCGGCCATTTCTACTCCCCTCCCATGATATGCCAAAATAAAGGTGTACAATAAAGGCCCACATACTAGTGAAGGCATTATATAATGAAAATTAATTTGTACTGCCTTCTAATTGTCTGGTCACAAGCAAGTGAATGAAGGCCCTTGATTTCTTCTAAGAAAATCATAGCGGTTCATTATCTCCCCTAAAATAATTTATCGTTGTATCTTTAAATACAACAAATCCAAAGCAGATTCCCCTACCTAAAAGTTTCATTATCCTACTCAAGATTCTTGCCAAAAAGAGTAGTATAATCTTCTTGTGCTAACTAAGATTTTAAAATGAATTTATGGCAAGAACCAATTCCCATTTGCTTTAGCCAAAAAGGGTACGGTTTTTATCGAGCCGAGGATGTAAACAATCAAATTCGAACCCACCTTTGAATAGTGGCAAGAAATGTTGTTTCAATACTGAAAATCTTTGACTAGCCTTAAAATTTATTTTTATCTTTAATTATAACATTTAAAACTTCAAAAATAGTGTAAATTGAACAGATCTATAAAAACTTTAATAATTTAAAAATCGATGACAAAAAAATACATATTTCCAAAACTTGAAATCCATTTTTTTCTCACATCCTTGATGTCGAGATGATCAATTTGAGGATGTTTGCGCATCAAAACAATCTCTAGTTAACTTTTTGAGGAAGCTCTAATTTGATTGTTTAGAGCCTAGGCTCTATATAAACTTTTTCCAAAAACAAATAAAAGATTATTTTTAAAGAAAGGTTTCTATACTACCCCTTCTGTATAGAAGATACATACTTCACTTTATCTAGCCGTTTAATTTAGATCAAGTGAACTATTGACTGATGGATCTAAATTTGACGCCTCATAATATTTTGTTTTTATTTTTTTACAAATAATATAAACATGAAATTTGATTCGTGCCATAACCTCAATGAGATGCACCTAAAAAAATTATTATTATTATTTTTTGATAAAATACAATAACCAAGATACTCAATAAGACTTTTAGAAGTATTTTGATCATTTTATTTTATTTATAGGTACGAGTATAAGAGAGGAGTGTACACCCAAAACTTGGTGTCAAAATGTTATAGAAATTTTTTTAAAAATAAAATAGTGTATGCGAGTCCATCCCAATCGCCGAGCTCAATAGGGAAAAGTATATAAGTTTCATTCAGTAAGGGAAGTTACATATGCCTAAAAATTGCATTAAGAATGAACACAAATAGTTTAATTTCTAGACGGTCAAATTTAAGAATTTAAAATCTATTCTTTCAGTAAAGGACCCGTTTACTATACGGCCAAGCCCGCATATGTAGAAATGTGGTCATCTTAATAAATCTTATTCTAGATGGATTTTTGGACTTAATTTTTAAAGGCATGTATCTCTAACATGGAGATCATGAATATGAAAAAATAAGTTTTAAAAACGAGAAATAATAATTATAGTAAAAAAAAAACATTTGCACTGTTCGTTTCCATTGTTTTTAGATGGAACGCCTACTTTTGCATCCATCTTTAAGATGGATGCTTTACACCTTTTGAATCGCATATGTAGTCATGCGATCCAACCCACATGAAACAATTTTCCTTTTAGTAAATACTTTGGATTCCTAAATTTCAAATTCAAAAATTTTCGCAAATCATTTTTGGAGTAAATATACAGTGCGCTCCCTCACGAATATGCCATACGTGCTCTTCAATTTATCAAAGATTGAGAAGCAGATCCGAATCCACATTCTTGAGAGAAACGGGGAGAGAAGATTCCAAGTGTATTTTGGCGTCTTGCCATAAAGTATAGCGCTCTCCCACATGTGCATACTGTGCACTTGATCCACTTTGTAATCACTGGAGTATTTTTGAAAGAAAAAAAAATGATCGGAGTTTTTAAAAACCCAACCTAACTATTTTAGAAAATGAGATTACCTAAAAAATGGTTTGATGGGGCCCCATCAAAATATTTAAAGCCTCACCTCCTAACTCATCTAAAATTATAATTCAAAAAACCTTTACATTGAAAACCTTTACATCCATCATCTTAACCTGAATATTATGATCATGAAAAAAATTAGGATTTCAAGCTCTAAGTATAATGTATATCATAACGAATTATGTATACCATCTATTTCGTTATGTTTTGAGTTTAAAATTTTATTATCAGTTAGAAATTAATTTTAGAGTCATCATGAAAATTTCCGTTGTCTTAAGTACTTTCCAAAAGATTTGAGGTGAGCCCTTATTTTGTTTTCATAAGCCTAGGCCTTAGAGAAATTTCATTCTTTAGGAAATACACCATATTTAAAGAGAATCTTGAATAATCAATATAGCAAGACATGTAGGTAGTCCAATTAACATGTAAAAACATACCAATATGTATAGGTTCTATACATGTAAAAACATAAGCATATGGAGAAATATGGGTAGCTTTCTATAGGTTCTATTATGTCCGGGAATTAACAACCATCAAATTTGGCAACAAGTCAACAATAATATCACACTATTACAACTTGACGAGACACTAGCGTATGGCATTTTGTTTTGAGAAAGAAAATAGCATATGACATTATTATCAGTTCACTGTCAATCGTTGATCAAAATTGGACATCTGATACCTCGATACAAGGGAAACCATAAAAAATGATTCCACACAAATACTCTTTTAAGCATACTGGAATAAGCAAATACATTCATTAATGGTAGTCTACAAATATAGCCATATACATGGGCATGCACATGCATATAAAACATCTCCATAACTGTTGCTACAATTCTTTCCATTCATTTGATTAAAGAACGACAGAGGGGCATCTTTATTGAGAAAAACCAACCAAGAAAGGGAATCACAAGGATAAGAACATTATTGGTTACTGCAAAATGTAAATTCTTGTGCTGACGTACATATCGTGTCACATGGATCCAGCACAGGCCTAATACTATATCATGGACCAGATTCACACCTAGACAATCTGGACCATCCATTCAAATGGATCAAAATATGAGCGCTCCATCTCAGTTGATGGAATCAGAGGGCCCCACAAAAGACCTTAATGTACCAGTTACAAGAAATTCCATGGCCAGGGGTTTCAATGATTAATGTTTTCATTACTAATGGTTTTTGACCCCACCTATAAACAAAACCTAGAGTTTGAGCCATTGGGTATCAAATAATATAAAAAAAACTTGGGCATTGGACCCTTCTATTTGGAAGTCCAGTTAGCCTGCAGGCCAACCAAATTATACTCACTGTTTCATAATAAAAGTAAATGTTTAAACTATGTTCAAATATAGTATTGATATAACTATGCATGTTATATACATTGACAAAGATATGAGGTCTGGATATAAATAGGTCTGTGATTTGAAAAATGACTAAAGACCCTTAAATTGACAGGGTCTATCTTCATCTTTTTTCAGGGGCAGATGAAGCCTAACAATCCCCAAAATCAGGTAAAAAGGGTCAGATTTCCCAAAATACGGAATGGTGTCTTTATGTTTTCTTGGAATGGGTGAACACAATTTTGTTATTTTATAAGAATTTGGGGTTTCATAATTTAAAGTGAGCTTTGTGCCAGCAATGAACAGAAGTTGTCACCCATGTTTTCATTTTAAGAAAAGAATAAAAAACTCACATATTAATATGTGGTTCTATCATGAAGATAATTCAGGCAGTCCCAAAAAAATTAATCTGAAGATGTCGGCATGCAGCTTGGTACTGATAGAATCAAGAAATGCTACGGACAAAATAAAAAAGAAGAAAAGGAATCCAACAAGAAGGAAACAAAATATGGAAACTTATGGAGCAAATAAAATATGCAGCACAACAGTTTCTCTTCTCTGGAATTCTAGGAAAAGTAACTTCTCAGGATATTTTAAGTTCTGATGGTTTTAACAGGAAAATTTCTTGAAAAATATAGGGAACAACTAAAAAAAGACAAAAAAAAAAAAAAAACTAACAAATATCGAAAAAATAGAACACAAAAAAGGAAGAATACTACTCCCTACATTTTATTTTTTAATTGAATCTTTTATAACCTTAAATTTGATTTAATCAACTCATATTAATCATAGACTCTGTACATCAAAGAACAATCTCATTTTTCATAAACTGCAAACTTTTAGAAAGAATGGAAGCATCTGTCACTACTAGATTCATGCAATACTGAAAGGAAGCAATATTTATTTAGAGTATGATAAAAGACAAGGTAGATTTCCCTTAAGGCACCTTACGAACTTTGCACAAATAAAAGTAGGGCACACAGGCAAGTCTAGAATACCGATGCTTTCAAGCCTACCATATAAAAGAAAGCATTATCAAAAATAAAATGCCTCTCAAAACACTAGCTGTGCCCAAAAAATTAAGTATTCCAACCCACAACTAGACAAAAATCATAGTAGTATCCAAAGAATTTCAAACTCTAGAATTGAATCTCATCTTAACAAATTTTTAACATTTTGATGCCTTGATTCTGGATATCCGAATATGCGCTCGAACAAGCACCCAACCAGGATGATCTCCAGGAGCCACAGCACCCTTCTCCAGTTTTTGCCTTGATCTACTACCTGCAAATGAATCCCCCTAAAGTGATCTTGGAGACCAAATACACCCAAGTAACCACAGTGACTTGAGTTCTCTGCATAGCTTTTTCATCGATCAAAATTAACACACATGGTCAAGTTGGTGTGAAGAAGTTGAAAATGAGCTAAAAGCATCCCCTCCTTTTTTCTCATCATCTAAGCTGTGAATTTGCAAAGTTTTCAAACCATCGATATCTCAAAATGTAAATTACCAGCTCTTTCGACAAGATGTTCTTTTCATGATTTTGAAACCATGATATTCCAGTTTTTCTGCTTCTGCATCTCAAGCTGACTGAAATATATTGCTTTAAAATGTTATGCATTAGTATTTTGATGCTTTTTTTCTTATGCATATAAGCTTCAAATATATACCAGCCAAGATTCTACCAAGCAAGCTCAACAGGTAGAATCCTGCTTCTTCCAGCAAAGCCACCAATGCTCAAAACCCACAAACCAAAATTTTAATTTATACCAAACAAGGATACAGCTACAGCTCCACAAGAAATATGGAAGAAGAGGCCCAAAGGGTGGTGATGATCCTGGATGCATCCAGAGAGGTGTGTTCGAGCGCATTGAGATGGGTCCTCCCCGGCTTATCCCTCAAAGCTGGGGATGAGCTGACTCTCCTCGGGGTTCTTCATCAGGTTAATACTCCTAGTACGTTTCCTTTCATGCGAGCTGGGAAACGATGTAAGAATGTCTTACTTTTACGCATCAATATTTGGGAAAGCAAAATCACATATTTATCTCCCTGGTATAAGATCTGCTAGATTCTCTCTGGAATTAATTTTGCTTCCCTAGAGAATTGCATTTTGGAATAAACCACAAATACATGCATAAAAATAAAAACAAACATACTCTTATGCTGATGTAAATATATATTACTATCTGCTAATCTCTATTATCTGGATGTTACCATTTCCAGATAGATGATCAACTAATGGAACAATGCCAATATACACAAAAATACAAGTATGGGTATATATAATAAGCCAACTATTGCTAATTGGTTGTTCTTTCTTAGTGGGATACAAGAGCAGAGTGGACTCGAATTCAATGCTTGCAGCAAATCAGAACATAATACAAGAAGAAGTAGCAAAGAAGAGGGAAGAATATAACAAAAACACGGAGCTCCAGCAGATACGGGGATTGTATGAAACACATCAGGTTGTACCAGAATCACATGAATAAATGTTTTGCAGTTCATTGACCAAAGAATGGGCTTTGAATTGGTTCATATCTACTACATTGGATTTCTAACTCGATTATCAGGATCACAGATTAGGTTTAGAGTTTTAGTGGAGCCTGGATCTTCTCCGAAAACTGTCGCATTGCATCACGCCAAGGAACTACAAGCCACATGGATAATTCTGGACAGGTAAGTTCAAGAACTGAGAGATTTTTAAAAATACCCCAAAGTTTTCAAGAAACTATCGAGAACCAGTATATAAGTTTACATTCTACAATAAGCAAGTTTGAAACGTAAATTCTACAAAATGGATGATGGCATCACTGTTGCAAGAAAATCGAGGAAGAAAATTAGAAACAGTAATATCTAAAAACATAGTTTGCAGTATAATAACTCCAACTCATGATAAAAGAGGAAAAAATAAATTGCCATATATGATAATGATCACTATTTTGGATCACTCAAAATTGAGGATGTTAGGGTCCTTCATAACACCATCAGACACAAGTACCCTTATGCACAATTTAGCACTGATTGGCTTGTTTGAAACAACGAGAGAAACATGAGATGGACTTTCTACAATAATTTTTTGGATAGAGAAGCTAAATCAAGGAAAATCAATTTTTATTTTTTCTAAAACAGGAACAACATATAAAGCTATAAAAAATAAGCTTATCTGAAAACACAAGAGAAAGATGACTTTCTAACAAAAATTATAGAGAGAGACAAGCTGAATCAAGGAGAAATCAAAACTTTAAAACGCGAGAAAAAAAAGTAAAGCTAACAAAAGAAGCACTTCATGGTCAAGTGAGACATTTAAGACAGAATGAAGTTACTACTAGTTTAAGGAAAATTTTCAACCACATGGGTTCAGCTTCAGCATAAACCACAAAACAAAGAAGTCAGACTTAGAATTCAGATGCACATGATAGTGATACTTGGCAAGACCTATGATCAAAGTAAAGCAAAGTAATAAGACCAAAAATCAATTTTGAAATACAAAACGGAGCTCTTGCAGTATTAATATCAATAGTATGCCATTTCATTAAAGCAATAAAGGGTATTCATAGATAGAGCATAATCATTATGAGTGGTTTACAGAATCCAGAGTCATCCAAAAATGAAGATTAATATACCATCTATGAACCATGTATCTGAAGTTTTGGTATTGCACAGTACTTTCAGTTGCAATGTCGTTTTGACAGTGTGAAAATTAAAAATAATGGTCCCTCGTTTATTGAAAGTCCATGTTATTTGAACAATAAATGAACATTGATACTGTTTTGTCAATCTTCATAAGTATAGTGATCTTCGAAGAACAAAAAAATCTTAGAAAATGCCAGGTTTGGAAAGGCAATTTGAAACTTTCATGATAAAGCGTTGCAGGCAGATGAAGAAAGATAGGAAATTCTTCATGGACAAACTTTCATGTGGAATCTCAAGGGTGAAGAGTAACAATAATGTTGAACAGTTGAGGGCACCAAAAGCACCAGAAAACACATCGCAGTCAGAAGAGAATTCAGTGAAGTATGGCGAAATGATTCCTGGAAGTGATGATGACGATGACTTTATCACTATGGATCTTTCTCGTAAGTCATCATTCCCATTACTTCCAATTCCAGGTTCCGTCTCATCTAGCAATATCACGATCTCAGATGCTCAGGTTTAAGTCTTTAAGGTATTCTAACACAGAAAAGTGTTTGTTCTGCTCCAGGATTAGAGAGCAGTTACAGGAATAACTATGGTAGTATTTCTTACCAGGAAGAACCTCAATTCGAAAGTGACAAAGAGCCCCCATGGCCTCTATTTAAAGAATGCCCTTCCCTATGTACACCCACAAGCAGTGAACCATTTTCTTCTTCAACCAATAGTGCGTCAATCCCTAGTCCAACAAGGGTGATCGCAGAGCTCATCCAACATTCACATGTTTCGCATTCTGAAGAACTATTGAAATGTTATCCTACTACTAATGCAGCAGAGAAAGTCTATATAGATTCCCAAAGAACAGATGAGCAAGGCCAAGTACTTGATGCCATCACAAAAACACAAGAGCCAACGATTCACAAGCAAGAAACAAAAAGCCCCAATTCAAGGGAAATGCAAAGTGATTTCCATCGGGCTGACCTGCTGATGCCTGAACTTCAAGATACATACTCTGAAGAGAGCCTTGAGTATAATAAATGTGAGAAATGTGACACTATGAGACCTAGGATGAGAAATAGAGAGTTCAAATTCTCTGAGCTACAAGTCGCCACAAACCAGTTTTCCAGAGATAATTATATATCTGAGGGGGGCTTTGGTGATGTTTATCAAGGTTATCTAGATGGGCAGCTGATTGCCGTTAAGCGATATAATCACGCAAGTTCACAGGGGGATAAGGAGTTTGATTCAGAGATACAGGTCCTTAAAAGGGCACGACACAGGAATGTTGTAATGCTGCTAGGTTCATGCTCCGAGGGGAGTCACAGATTGCTGGTTTATGAGTTTGTTTGCCATGGTTCACTGGACCAGCACCTCTCAAGTAAGGAATACTCTGTTTCCAGCTTTTAGTGCACATATGCATACATAGTCATTTCCCTACTGCAATCAGCGATGTATATTATAATACAAATAGACTATGGAAAAACATGGTACATTGGGTCTAAACAGCCAATGAAATGGCTGGTGGAGGGGGAGAGAAGACCCGCAAGAACAAGATATTACCCAAAAGGTAGATCTATTTACTCTCCATTGCCACCCATCATTTCATTGGATTTGACCCTTGAGGACTTTGGTTTTCCGTTGTCCATTTCATTATAGGAAGCGTTACCTTTGTAACCAAAGAATTGATGTGCCTTAAAATCTAATACAGGAGACAACCCCACACCTTTAGAGTGGAAAGACAGGATGAACATTGCGTTGGGGGCTGCCAGGGGTTTGCATTATCTGCACGAGAACAACATAGTTCACAGAGACATGAGGCCGAGCAACATCCTCATAACTCATGATTACGAACCAAGGGTAAGACTACAAATGCTCGAAGATGCACACAAATCTTTATCTAAAGCCATTGACAGTGCTCTGTTGATTGTTTCCCCATGTGTAATGGGCTGTTGATTTTTTTAAACTACGGCTTGTAACAGCTTGGGGATTTTGGACTCGCAAAAGCTCAACATGATGAATCAGAGTCCCTATCTGACACAAGGATTGTGGGGACATTTGGGTATATCGTGGATCTCTGAGAATGAAATACCTTTGAATCATTAGAATAAAATAAAAGCTCCCAACTTTGAAAGAGCCTAGTAACAGCACAAAGGATGGATTCAACAAATATAACTTATGTTTCTTATGCAGATACTTGGCACCAGAATATGTAGAAAGTGGGAAGGTTTCAACAAAGACAGATGTTTATTCCTTTGGTGTTGTTCTTCTAGAGCTCATCACGGGCCGCAAGAATATAGATAGAACTCGCCCTCCTGAGGAGATGAGTCTTTTGGCATGGGTAGCTATTGAGACAACTCCTTTTCAAATATTAAAAACCAGGACATCAAAATCCCTATCAAGTTACATAAACAAATCATTAGATAGAAAGTTGCATGGATATATGAAATAGGTAGCTCCTATCTAATCTGGATCTGTTACAGGCCAGACCGCTATTAAAGGAGAGGAAATACGACCGCTTGATTGATGACACAATTTTGGATTCATATGATCTCCACCAACTCTTCTGGATGGTGACTGTAGCTGACCGTTGCCTTGCAAAGGATCCAAATAAGAGGCCATTTATGAATGAGGTCAGTCTAATATAATCATTTTTCTTTTCACATGAAGCAGCAGCTACCCATATGCATAATTAATCATGGAACCAAGTAAGAACCATCATCACTTGAAACTGGAGAAAAACCCATGTGAAAAATCTTAGAGATATAGAGTTGATCAGAATACCAAGTTCACAAAGAGAACTTGTCCAGAACAAAGGAAACTCAAAGAAAATTGTATATTTTTAAGATAATTTCACAGATTGAATATTATGCAACAAATTTACAATAACTGATAAAAGAAATCATTCTAAATCACAAGATAATCATAGTCATAATGAACTTTAAAATTTTTCATGGAAGACATATAGTCAGATGCAAATATTGCATAAAAAGCATACAACCAGGACAAATATGTGAATTGGTCCATTAGAAACAGAACTGCAATGAATATAAAGGCAACAAATATGAAGGTTATCACATTGCCAGCTTAGACTTTAATTTTCTGTGCATCTGAATACAAACTGTTCTGTCATTGCTGGTCGATTAGAACAGAACTACAATGGATTTAAAGGCATCCAATATGAAGGTGGTCACATTGCCAGCTTAGATTTTAATTTTCTGTGCATCTGAATACAAACTGTTCTGTCATTGCTGGAATTCAGGTGGTGCACATATTGCAACGCATAACAGGAGGAGAATCAGTTAGTGATATAGAAGATGAGTTTCCTGCCGGCTCTGATTGTAGCACCCCAGATTCCATTGAATCACATGGTGATGGTGAAAGGACAACAACGGGAAACATTACTATGCCTGATTATATTGAATCAAATGGTAATGTATAAAGCGATGAACAGGATATCAAGGCAGGCCCACTAAATTATATAGAGATGATAAAACAATTCGAACCATAGAAGTAAGAACACAGTAGAAAACTTCCACCAAGTCACTAAGAGATCCCAGAAGTGAGGTCACCTTTTCCTCAAGAAGAGATCCCAGAGCTGTGTAGAATTTTTTTCTCTTAGCCTTGAGCGCCAATCCTTTCTCGAAGTTACAGATCCAATGTGCGAACTTCCCATGCCTTACATTGTTCCATCACACAGGCTCGCCACCATGGAGAAACCCCTGCCCCCCCAAAAAAAAAAGTCATTTGGCTCCCCCTCCATTATGGAAGTGTGAGAATACACAGCATCCCATACTATGAGTGCAACAAAATGCATGGCATACAGAGAGGCAGCACCATTTATCAGAGGTGTAGCACTGTAGTGTGGTTGGTTTATCATTTTCATGACAGTTACCACTTTTCCGAAGTGGAATACTTTATTATATTAATTTCAAATGAAAATATCTCACAAATACTAGTAACATAAAATGCAAAATGAAGAGCAACCTGTAATAGTAGCATTTATTGCTAGATAACAGAATGCATTTGCTTTTTTTCTTTTTTTTTATATAAACCAGTGGTGCGGTACCACTGAGCACACAAAACCTTAGCAACAGCCTATCATCATACACCCATTCAAGAGTGATACGCATCCCAGTTCGGTCAACCACTATTCCATGGAAGTGTATCTTCTATAATCCCACAGAATCCTAAAACACTGCTGAAACGTCTGTAAAGATACAAAATAAGAAAACCTGCTTATCCTTGCAACCTAAAAGAGGGGACTTCTTTAATATGACTATGACTGGTTAAGAGTTAGGAACAGTTTTTCAGGATATCTCATAAATGTAAGTATGGATATATCTTTGATGTGACCATTAGCATGTCCAAACAGGGCCCAAATCCGTTAGAATAAAATGTTTGAGAATATAAATAATAATTTATGGCTTTGATTCAGTAGGGTTGACATACCATTAAACATTCGTTCCTAAGATAAAGATGTTTGGGCTCAGCATGCTTAAAGTGCATTGACAACAAATAATTACCCTGATTCCCCACTTAGCAAAAATTTATCATTAATCACTTAGCATTCATGTATTCTACATCATACTGGCGTAAAACTCCCTTTTCTCTAAGAGAGGAAGTACGAAAACTACTACAATGGTGGCTTCTCTTCAGTAGCACTATTTATTTATCCCCCACAAGTAGAGGAATACTATTATGGTTAAGTAGAGCAATGCAAATACTACGAAGTAAAAATGACAACACAACCAGACCAAGTCTCTGTCATTTCTTATCTACATTACACTGTATTATTCACTATCATTTTCTTTATAAATAATGATTTCACTCCTTTATCAATGATAATTTTACTAAAAAATATCACTGATGTAAGAAAGAAGAACACAGTGAACTGTATTGACGGAAACTCGAAAAAATACTAGATTCTGATTGAATGAAAACTACCCATAGTTCAAGATTATTTAACATCCAATTTGAAGCTCTACAATAACCATAGCAGCAATTGCAATATTTAACAGGGAGATTCCCCAAAAAACAATCCATAAAAACAAGGACCGGATCATTTTAGAAGAAAAATGTAACAGCGAATACTTGCAGGAACCAAGAAAACACTGTTTAAATATTCATAGCATCCAAAATCACCTTCCAATATCAGCAAACAAACAAGAGAACTATATATAGGACACGTAACAGAGGAAAGACTAGTTGAATGTATCGACATATTCCCAAGGTCCAAGATTATGCATGGACTTCCTTTCTCGGTGATCAGAAATCCAAGGTTAAGTCCCAAGTTCCAGTGAATTATGGGATCCACATCCACTGTAATGAACCAAAGGTCAAAAAACTTTCTTGTGGGGAATCCCAGATTCAGAGACTATACAGGTTCCAGTGAATTATGGGATCCACATCCACTGTAATGAACCAAAGGTCAAAAAACTTTCTTGTGGGGAATCCCAGATTCAGAGACTATAAATCTCAGGGAATTCCTGAAGTATATCATGCAATACAAACTTTCATAGTACAGTTTAATGATTATGTTATCCACATCCACTGTAACATCAAATCTATGGTGTTCAAATATATTGCCGTATCCTTGGACTTTTTTGTGTATGAACTCACAAAGCTTCAGATTTTATCAGATACGCTAGAGATAATGCCCAGTGGACTGTTTAAAACATAGGGATTTTCTCATGTTTCAAATATGCCAAGGGCCTCATATTACATTTTGTGCAGGACAAAACCAAATGCAAAACTACTTGCTTTCCAGGACTCAGCACAACAATAGATCGACACGAAGCATACAATGCCCTTCCACAAAATGTGCTTTCCCATAAGATTTTCCTCCCAATCCTTAAGCACTTCATAATTTCATAAGCAACAGGCATATCCAGCTTAATTAGAGGGAATGTGATCGAAAGATGAGTGGGTATGTGCAACACCAGCCACTGCTCCAGCACTGCATCAAAAGCATGGAAATCAATTTCTCGTCTATGAAACTTGGAACGGCACCTGGATAAGGACCACAGAGAACATAATAACTTCTTACCACAGATAGAAGTGGCCCTTGCTTGAACTTGTTGTGAAATGAAAAAGCAAGAGGCCGCGGTCTTTCACCTGGCCCTCGAATAAACCCACTTGATTTAATCAAGGGAAAGAAAATGGTTAGAGAAGATTTGACTATCATTTTTACTCAAACCTATGGAGTGATGCAAAGATCAGAAAACAAAGGTAAAATAAAATTACATGAGTGAAGCTGAAACAAGTGGTGTCCTCCTTATGTCATATACTGCAATGAGGCCAGCATACATCTTATCTGCATCTTTATATGACACAGCAAGTCTCTCTCCTGAAGTATCCCACGCTATCATCTCAACGCTGGTACTGCATATGGTAAAATAAATTAGTAAAACAGCAAGGTTATCACGAAACTGGAAACTATCCTAATAATCCAAAAGCCTAGGGGATCTTCTTCACCTGCCAGTAACTGACACTATCTCTGGCAGATCCACAGGCAATAGATGTGCATCTGAAAAATAGCCATCAAAGGGCAACAAGAACATACACAATAAGTAAAAGCAGATGAATTCATCCATAAAAACTCAAAAGTCCCTCTACAAACTTGTAAACCTTCCAAATCCCGTACATAAGAAAGCAAAGGAAAACATTGATAAGCCTCCTTTGAGAGTGTAAGGCAATGTCAAAAGGTTAGAGAAGTAGTATCCAAATAGATTGATTTGACGAGGTGTACCAAGGCACTTGTTAACCCCCCTTCTTAGCATCATGCAAGTGGCTTAAGCAAGGGGTGTGGAACCTCCTCGAAGATAGGAACAAATTACAAAGGACTCACTAGTCATGTACAGATTTATGCTACTTTAGAGGGATTTAGCGCTCTCCTAGCAGACCATTTCTTTAGACCAATAAATTATGCCCTTACTTGTTGGATTTTGAAGCCTTTAAAGGCCTAGAGAGCATATAAAAATGATAATTTATAATAGAATATACACTTCAATGGGAGTATGTGTGTTGACTGACTAAGGGTTGGGCGGTTTATAGCCCTAGTTATGTCTAAAACCCTTACCCCTAGACATGTGGCACTACCGAGAAAGGTTTACAAAGGATCATCCCTTGTTGAGGTCAGAGAGATGCCCAGGGATGATGTTTGTAGGCCAAGAGAACTGTGTGGTCCCCTATGTGCAATTGTAGGCTTGTGAGAGCAAAAGGCCAAAGCCTCAACAAACTTCTGCACGGCATGTACACATGATAGCCGCATTACTAGGAAGCAGCCTTATAGAGGACATGTACATGTGCATAAAGAGATCTCCTTTTACACTGTGGTGACAAGTGTTAGACTTGCTCTTAAAGGGGGGGGAGCTGAAATCTATATTCCAGGATCATAGTCCCACTGCTTATTGTCCAATTTTGACAAGCCAATCACTAGCCCATGCATTGAGACTATGGGTCATAGGTCCTCGTTGGGTTGGATAAGAAAGAAGTAATGGATCATAGTTCTTGGGTCAAATGGAGTGCCCTTATTGTCGTTTATTTTGACCCATTGGTACCAATCAACTTCTAAATTATTTTATTTTGATATTCAAAATATTTTTATGATTTTATAAAATTTTTTAAAATTTTAACATTTATTTCTGCTGTAAATTTCATTGTTGGCGCCACCATGTGTTGGGCCCACGTGATACCCTACGGTGACACGCCTCATTTTTTTAAAATATGCCATCTTTTAGTTGGTTTAAAAAGATTTGATTCCTATTCAAATGGGAATTTTAAAATAACAGATTATCTTTGACTTCCTATAGATTTGGGAAGATCTATATAATACTAAAAGTGGTCAAAAATCAAATTTAAATGGAAGTTGGACTTATAAAAGGATAAGGTTCCTATTTCCACCTAAAATCATGATGTCTAATTTGTGGCATGGATGACTCATATTGAACCTCTCACAACCCACAGATTTCCTAAATATCCTAATGGTATAGTTGGAACATAAAGATAAGGCATATTAGAAATCCTAGTCAAAGTGGGACGGATTTATTTTTATTTAAACAAGAGTTTTCTCTCCCCTCCATGCACCAAATCTCTCTCACCATTAAATTTCATTTTCTCACCCCTCCCTTCTAAAAAGGGTCATACAACTCAAAATTCGATAAGACAAGGGTGCCACATCGAAACCCTAATTAGAGTTTTCCTTTTTGGAAAAGAAAAAGAGATATAACCAGCCATAACAGGATTCTATGCCTGCAAGCCCAGTCCTAATTTGTTCCTAAGGGTTCCTACAAAACCTAGTTAGGTTTCCACCCTAGAGAAAGAGGTACCGCATATGAAAGCTTCCCATGTTAGGGATTCAATCCCAGCCGTAATTTGTTCCCAAGGGTTCCTACAAAACCTAGTTAAGTTTCCACCATAGAGAAAGAGGTACTGCCTGTGGGAGCTTCCCACGTCTGAACTTCCAGTAAGATCAAGACGGACAAAAGTGTGCCGTCGGTTAGGAAATTGGGTGTGGGGTATATCAAAACCTATGAGGGTAACTCCAGTCATCTTCTAATAAGTCTTCCCAATAGATTTAATTAACTTCCAGTCATATTTCATATTTTTCTGTGAATTTCCAGAAACATATATTGTACTAAAAAACTGTAGCGGAAGATTGTTCATAGCTCCTGGATGTTTTTTATTTGCTTTGGCAGTAAAAGTCAAGACCCTAGGTTGTATATCGGATATTCATTTTGATTTACAACAGTATTTAGTAGCCCATGTAAGTGAAATTCAGTTATATTAAATTAAAAAAAATTAAATTTAATAGCTTGATATCTACATAGACACAACTTTCATTGGTAAACCTTACAAAGAACTCAGGCTTGTGCAATGCGGGGGGGGGGGGTATTAGGCTCAAGTAGGCACACTCATGTGGTCTAGAGGCCAAGACCCTTAGTGCAAGGTGGTCTAGAGGCCAAGACCCTTAGTGCAAGACCTTGGTCAGGATGATAAGAACTAATGGCTAAGATGGACATAATGGACCACTAGGACTAATGGGCTAAGGCCTAGTTGACTCAGGCAGTACAAATTGACAAGACATGGTCATATAACCCATGTGGAAGTGGTATGGCTGTCATAGACCTAGCCAGGCTGAACAGGTGAGTCGATCAATAACCCTCAAATGGGGGATACGTATTGTGCAATTGTCCCAAACATGGACTTGGACATCCATACGCCATATGAGCGAAGGTGAGTGCAAATGTAATGGGACATGTGTGGCCATTAATAGCTATGTAATGCACATGCATATTAGAATTGACATGGATAATGCAATAATGACACATGGAGTGGGTGAACCAAACCATTAACCTCCTTAAGTGCACTATTATGAACAAGCCATTGAGGGTAGAATGTGAGCTTCTAACTTCCACACCAAGTGGTGAGCAGCAATGCTCCTTAGAAACCCTGTTTTTGGCTTGGTGTCTCATGCCAACACAGGTATCTATCGACAACTAGATACATGTCAACACGTACAGACACTCCACGAAACTTGACCAACATGTCTGATGACATCGCTACTTTTTAAGTACATGTTGATACATTTCATAGAAGTGTCTTGGAAATTTCTAATACAAATGCCAAGACTTACATGGTCGAGCGAACAATTTAGCAACTCAGCATCAAGGGCTCGAATCCTAGCAATAAACCCTTTGCCCTTTTTTTTTAATAAAAAAAAAGCTGACCTACATTTGTATTACTGTAACAAAGTCTTTTTTTTTTAATTATTAATGTAAAAGCAATGTTTTAAAATGCGAAATGCGGTCCCAATGCGGTCGGGGGGCGATGCGACTCGATGCGAGTGCATCACCCCAATGCGATTAATAAATATAAAAAAATCTAGAAAATCTAAAAAAATAGGTTAGTGTATGGAAAAAAAATATGAAGGTGATTTATGTGATAGTAGGTATTTAATTTATTCATGAACTCCAAAGTATCAGTTGTCGGAGATTATGTACCCACTATCCCCTGATGGATCATAGAAGACATTCGAAAGTAAAAACTAGAAACTTGAAACTAACTTCATAGAAAACAATAGAACTTAGAAGACATCATATTTTTATAATTCATAAACATTCAAAAACCATATCACAAATTCGCAACTGCAAACTTTGAAGTTACAAACTAAAGATCTATGAAGATTGAAGAGTTCAAAAGTTGAGACAAATCATCATCATTTCTCAAGTCTCAAATCTAAATCTCAAATCTTTATTAGACAAGTTATCTAGAGATTCAGTTCAAAAGTCAATACAAATCATCATTTCTCAAGTCTCAAGTCTAAATATCAAATCTTTATTAGACAAGTTATCTAGAGAGTCTCCATGTGCAGCATCATCATCAATATCATCCTCGACGGCCTCCACATATTCTTCATCTTCCTCGGTTTCCTCGAAGTCGGCCTCATCCTCCTCCTCGACCTCTGGAACTTAAATGAGACTGAACCGAGCTTTCACTCTTTTGTGTTCTAGTGTTAGGCCGTACTTCTTCATTAGCCCTTGCAGCTAGCTCAACATCAAAACATTTTCCACCATTCTTTTTTTTTTAATTGATTTGATGAAGAAAAAGCCACGAAAGTGGTTGTTTTTTATGTTTCAGCCCCCCCCCCCCCCCAAAAAAAAAAAGAAAAATCCTTTCCCCCCTATTGGGGGAAAACTTACCTAAATACCCGTTTTTAGGGTTTTTGTTTTCGTCACGCTGATGCAGTGCGATGCGCTATGCGGCTGCATATGCAGTGGGATGCGGCGTATATGCGTGCGCATCCCACCAAAGTGCATATGCGTTGTTTTGCGATTGCGCCTCCTAGCACATATCGCATGCTGCAGCCGCATATATGGCGATGCAGCTGCATTTTAAAATAATGCGTAGAAGTATAACAAGCTCGCCTTTTTTGAGCTTTTTTATTGCAAAAATATAACACTGATCAACCAAAGCCATGATTTGAACTGAAGACAACTTGCGTATAAAGCATAAGCTCCCACTCCACGACTTTAACATCGTTCTACAAGGGCATTATATGATATATAATATTGCTTCTTATCAAAAAATTAAAAGAAGTTTACAAAGCAATGGTATGATACTATGAACTCTCTGTACCTTTAGCTTCAGAGTGAATATGGAGATATTATATCATACATAACGTAACCTATCTTATTCAAATTAAAACGACTTGTGGGTGGGTTTGAACATGCACCCTCTTGTACAATGGCATCTTAACATGGGCCCAACTCTATTGCTATGTCATTTTAACATACATGGAAATCAATAGGAAATTATTATTGTGCAAACATGTCAGGAAGTACTGACTTTTTGGCCTCACTTACTAGACACCCCGACAAGTACTAACTCCCAACATGCATATCAATATCCATGCAACACTGGTCGGCACTTATGGTGGTGCAAGAAATGGGCAAGTTTGTGGCTCCTTATTAGGGGCTATATAAACCCTTGCCCAGACCCTTGAGAGCATCCTTGCTATACACAAGCAAGTGTATAGTATAATAAAGGTGGCTTAAAGCCCTTCATATACTTTGTGAGTACCTTTCTCTGCTCTCCCCATTCCTATAATATTTGCAAGGCCAGCCTTGCCTTAGTCCAGGTTTAACTTTGGCTTGGTGCCGCACAGTTTGACAATAGTACAAATTAGCCATCATGTCAATTGGAATGAGAGTGTGGTTCGATGAACATGACTAGTGGTGTCTTCGGTGAGATCTAAGTACATGTCACGCAACTTGAGGAGCAATTGGAGCAACTCATGACACAAGGAGTTCAAGACAGTAGGCTAGGGTAGAACATCACTGCCTTGGAGGTTCGATTGGAGTCTTGGAGGCAAATGTAGAGAAGAGATGTGGTGCCTGCGTCGCTGTATGAGAGGGCTCCAAGATGACCTCATGGCTTTCACAAAGACATTCAAGGGAAGTGTTCATGCCACACAAGAACACGCAACCCTTGTCAAGAGGGCCTTTTGTAACACCATAGGTGGGGTGGACTCTTGAAGTGTCAAGGACATACGATTCTAGATCTAGGGTGTTCGAGGTTGTCCTATGGGACATGGAGCTATATTTTGAGGCTGTCCGTGCCCATGAGGAAAACCATGCTGGCAAATGCATCATGCACCTCATGGGATGTTCTGAAAAGCTGGAGGCGGATGCAGATCAAGGATACTTCAAGGCCCAAGGTGAGCACTTGAGAGGCCTTGACACAAGATTAGCAGGATCAATTACTATACAAGCACATAACATATGCACTCACCCTCTCTCACTGTCTCACATGGCCAATAGCAGCCACAGAAGCGCATTTCTTCAATGCCCATGCATGTTTGAATCAACATGCCTGGTGCAATAAGGGAAGCCATTGGTGGGGGGTGGTCCTGGACCATTAAAGGGATCCGTATTTGCATATGAGCGAGTGTATAGTTAAATAAAGGAAATGTGACACAGGGCCCCTTTCTATACTTTGCATGTGCCTTGGGTACTTCTGTCTTGTCTTGCTCTAATCCTTATGTGTGCTTGTAGAAGGTTGGCTTTGCCTTAAACCAGGTTTGGCTTTGGCTTGGTGCCTTATGTTTTGGCTGTAGTAGAAACTAGACCCCCATGACAGCAGCCATGCAAAGAAATTAGAGCATGGTAGGAGCATAAATGTCATTTTTAGGAAGGATCTTATTCTCGGGTGTTCTTTGTTTCCAGTTCTTCTCCGATGGAAGTTTATTCGCTACTTAAGAACTCAAGGCAGGAAGGATAGCAAAAATAATGGAATAATTATTTCACAACCAAATTTGCAAAGAAAGCTGAAATTCTGGTGATGGAATCATTAAACCACGAGAGGAGACAGTTAGGATAATTACACCAATGCATTACATGCAATAAGAAAACTATTACCCAATGACGGAGGTTTTGATGCAAAGTGAATTGAACCAAGTGTCGTGGAATCTGAGAATGCGACCAGTATCATCCGGCCATCCGGATCCCATGATGAATCCTATTAAGAGTTCAAAACACAAAGTAAATAGGATGCATGAATTTTGCATGGAGTGTTTGTTCAGTGAGTAAAAACAATAACATATGGGTTCACAGCAAAAAGGTAAATTTTCATTGTATCATCTACAGTGAAATGCCCACTATACCACCTACTGTGCCTCTAAAGCAAAGGGAAATCACATCTTATATGGAAAAAATATGCAATGCAAATATCACGGACGCTAGAATGAGGAATTCATGCAGTGTGCAAAGAATGAAACGTTTCACAAATAGCAGCTGTGTAGTACACATTACTTGCAACAATGTGTCATAAACCAAAATTGCACTAGCATATACTTGATTTTCATTAGCAGAGCATCTATATGTATTGAAACGCCCGCGCACCTCGTGCTCACGCACGCACATATAGTCTTACACAGACACCTTGACTTTTGCATTGTGTTGTGTGCAAATAGTGTCAACAATCAGACATGTGACGACACAACTCGACACTGGTCTCATCTGCAAGCAGGCCAGACATGTCATCCATGTCAGGCTGCTGACAAGACATGAACAATTCCTGTCAGACATGTCTAACAATTAGGTGCACAGATTCCTTTGTTTTGTTTGTGTTATTTTAGGTCACAATATAAAAGTGTTGTCTGCAGAAGACTTGAACCCATAACCTTTCATCTTTTGAGTAAAGAATTAACCAATATGCCTCGAGTTCTGTGTCACTCAACTTCCATAAAATTGTTATTGGTATTATTAAAATAAGAATTATCTTGAAAGATCAAAAATAAAACAACAAATAAATTTTTTTTCTTTTTTTATCATGAAAAATGCTTGTACATATGTCTTGGGCCATAATAGCTTTTTGGACAAAATAACTAGACACCTAAGGCACATACTAGATATTGACATCCATGTCAGTGTCCATAAAATACATAAGCACGAATGCACACACAGCTATGTATATATGTACATAGGGAAGGATGTCTTGCAAGGAAACAAGTTGTGCACTTCAAAAATTCTTGGGGATTATGAAAACACCTGCAACCAACTATAGGATCGTTTTTCAGTACATGTACTATATTGTAGGATCATATGTGTAGAGGAGCAACAAGTGCACGCAGCGAAACACGTCTTCACCAATTGAACACGCTTGCAGAATTACGCAGACGACCAAACTTACAATAACAAAACTTCCAGAAGATGACCAAGGTTCTGACGTCCATGTGTTTGTCTCCCAAAGATAAAATGTTCCATCACTACAAAAAGGCAAGAGTTAGAGAGATCAGTCAACAGGAAATGGGCACATAAAAGCCACCTGCACTTGAAAATGAATGAAAAAACATCCACTATTGGCTCCAAAACATACAATTTTGTGGTGAAAAAATAGTCCCCCGTCGGTGACCACTTCAATAATGATATACCACCCAAACCTCGCCTGATTGGTGTTCCAGTCCCTATAGGTGTAAAAGAGAACATATATTTCACAATGGGTAACAACTTGACCTTGCAAAGTATTCTACATGAATAGAAGAAACATCATGAAAAACACAAATATAGTGAACTTACATTCATCTATAAGCCTTCAATAATAAAACAAAACAGAAAAAGAAATACAGAATCTCAACTTCAAAGAATATTATGTGATCTCTTTAACCAAATTCTAAACTATTTAGACATAAATTAAACAACAAGATGATGTTTTCGTCACCTTTGCATTAAGAGTTAAAACACTGAATGAACAAGAATACCAAGGTAGTGCAATGCAATTCGGTAGAATGGATGAAGTGGCAATCTTGATTCTGGTAAACGGCGAGATAAAGTGAAGGTGTAATTGGAGGTTCACTTTCTTTTTTGAGAAAAGATGACTAGAATTGTATTACTGAGTAATTAAAATGTACACAAAATGGGACCCTCTTAGAGGGGACCCTATACATCCTCAAAGGGTATAAAAAAGGTGCAAAAGCAAAATTACAACTCCAAGGAGGGATGTGGCAGGTCTAACAAAATCTAAAGCCCCCCCCCCCCCTGGGAAATTAGAGTAGGCTCCCTCTTTAGCAAGATAAAAGGAATGTACTGTGCAAGGGGCAGGACATGAGGTCTCAACCTCTTGTAAGGTGCCTTGGCAATTTACCAGTACGATACTTGCATATTTGGAGGTTCACATTCTTATTGTCTCAGCATATTATATTTGACCTGTTTTCTGGGCAGTTGATCTTTCTAACTTTGAGTAGGATTGGATAAAATTTAGTATTGGGATCATAAAGAGTTCCAACAGCTTGCTCAATTAGATGCCTTACCTATAGCTGGAAACTAATATGTACCAAGATAGTAAGAACATTAAGATCACGCAATAGAAAGTGGCCCGGGACCCCACAAACACCTCAACAAGCAAACAAGTCCTCGTTTGCCATTTGCCAAACCTATTCGTATGTTCAGTGGTTTGGGGATGCTTACTCAGTTTTCTAAACTCCGCAATTGCATCAAATATGATGCCACAGTGTGCCAAATAAATGTACCAACACATAAACTTAAGTAATCCAGTTGTCCATGGTTCAGACAATCAAATGGTCAAGGATATATGGATAGACATATATTGATACAGCCTAATGGGTGCAGAGCTATTTATCTGACCCCCATAGATGACAAGTGTGCAACTCCTGATTACACGCTGTAACACAGACAAGCATACATGATTCACTATGGGCAATAGCCTTCACAAATTATAATAACTACTGCAGATTAACAGGTAATTTGATTGATGGTCCGGTTAAAAATATTGGAATTTATCCAGAAAACTAAGTAGTAAGAATGGTATAGTTAGGTGTATTTATTAAAAGATGCCATGAAAGAAGCAACATTACCTTGAGCAACATCCCAAATGATGAAGGAGGAGCTCTCACTTGATGCAGAAGCTAGAAGTGTAATCGTATGTCAAGGATGACAATAAGCACTAAAAAGGTAGCCATATACAATAAGAAAAAACCAACTGATATATTTCTAAAATGATTGATAGGTAATGATAAAAGAGTGCCCATACATTGGCTGCACAATGTAACGATAACCCTGGTGTTTTTCACTTCCGACAAAAAACTTCAACAAACAATATGTATCATAAATGAAAACTTTGAACATGTAGTAAACCACCCGTCATGCCACGTAAATTCCATAGACCCCCAAACCCTCCTAGATGATTCCTAGATATACCATACTATCCATGAAGAGTTTGTGTACATTGGCATTAGCCTACACTAAAGTTACTTCTTATGGGAATTTCATCATTAGCTTTCATCATTAGCATGAAGAAAATCAAATTACAGAAACTAACAAAATAAAAGGCTCAGAGAAGCATACAATTTTCAAGGATATCTTCCATTTGGACTCCAAGATAATGCAGTAACCTGTTCACCACCAGGGCTCTTGAGGAAGTCTACCAATGCCCATCTGATTCCAGAGCCTCTAGCAGGATTTCCTAAGAAAGAGGCAACTCCAGATCTTAGAGGAGCTACATTGCCCGGGTAAGAGGCTGACCAAATGCATATTCCTCCCCTGAAAAGAAAATCCTAAATCAACAAGTGATGAAAGAGATTGACAATCACAGTACTACAAGTGCTATAGAATAGAATTTGTTAATACATATGATGCATGTACAACTGATGGTGAGATCATGTCATGTTTCTTACTTGCACGCTACAGAAAGTGTTTTGCCACCATTAGGCCGCCACTCAATTGCCCTGACCCCCCTTTGTGTTTCACTGGTCAATATAGATGGTTCCCTGCTCTCTGATCAAATGAAATAGTGCTTTCAAGTAGTTCCCATGAACATAATAAGTTTTTTTTTTTATTAGGATACAAGTTAAGGAACATGTCTTAAATCAGAAATGGAGACCACTCTAAACCAGAAAGCCCATATTGCTCACAAGAAAGCAATTAGGAGTATAAGCCCATATTGTTCACAAGAAAGCAATTAGGAGTATAATACCAACCTGAATTTTCAAAATCACGTACAGACACTTGATTTGGCCCAGATATATATGCTAAAATATGATTATGCTGGTTCCAACTAACACCTTGAAGGAAGACTTTCGATAAGAAATGTACCTAAACAAGACAAAAAAGAGGAAAACAGAAATTCATTTCTCAAACCAATTAGTTACTTATAGATGAATTTCCTTTCTACAAGCATACAGGCCTTCATGCCCAAGATATGTAAAAGGCAAACAAAAAAATAAATAAATCTAGTACTTTCTCTTTTGTTACTGGTAAGTAATAATTCTTAAAAAAATGTAAAGAGTGCATATAGCATAGAGGTGTCTCTACAGCAGCGAGCAATCCCATGTCCCCAGCTGTTCCCAATAGCACCCATTTAGTCGTCTTATGCCCTATTTGGCTGTAAATAAAAATTCAATTTTTTAAAAATATGGATAGCCATCTGCAAGATCTTCACAAATTGCATCAAAATCTATAGTGGTTGAGGGTAGTTTGGATGCCACTTTTCCCAATGGTGAGCCCTCGGTAGATTTATAAAACTTACTAAAAATCTTATCCAGCAAACCTCCTCTTTACTCTCAAGCCTCTCTGCCTCTCTACCACAGCAACCATCACTACTCTCTCTAACTTGTGTTTCTCTTTCTAAATGCCCCCCTCCCTCTCTAAACCATTATTATCATTGTCAAAGCCTTTCCCCAACTAAATGGGATCAGCTATACAAATCCCGATCCGCCTTTCTGCTCTATCAAGGACTATACCTTCAGTGAGGCCATAAGTCCCCATATTTTTTCTTGTTACATCCAACTATGTCCTTTTGGGTCTACTCCTGGCCTTTTTTTAGCCTTCCACTTGAACTAACTTGCACCTCCTAACAAGTCTTGTATTGGGTCTGTGCTGCACATGGCCAGTCCACCTAAGTCTACTTTCTCTCATCTTATTAAGTTCTCCCGTATGTAGTCATTTTGAATTCTATCCCTTCTTGTCTTGTCACTCGTCCATTTCAACATCCCCATCTCAGCTACACTCGTGCTATTAATATGTTGTTTTTTGACCTCCCAATATTCCACCCCATAAAACAAAGCCGGTCTCATAGCTATCTTATAGAACTTGCCCTTCAGCTTCATTGGTACACGGCGATCAAATAAAACTCCGGTTGCACATCTTCACTTCGTCCACCCAGCTCTAATTCTATGTGCACATCTTCCCCAATCTCTCCATTTTCCTGGATTATCAACCAAAAATATCGAAATTGCACCTTTTTTTATATTTTTTGACCATCAATTTTAACTAATTCCTCATCTCTACTTCTATTATTAGTAAACTTGCATTCCATATACTATGTCTTAGTCAGACTAATTTTAAAATTCTTAAATCCTAGAGCATCCCTTCAAAGTTCTAACGTTGTGTTGATGTTGCGTCGGGTCTCATTGATCAAAACTATGTCATCCACGAATAACATACACCACAGTACCTCATCTTGTAAGTGCAAGTTAAATCGCCCATAACGAAGAAAACGAGGTATGGGCTCAATGCTGACTCCTAATGTAGAACTATTGTCACCGAAAACTCACTTACCTCTCCGCTAGTTGTTCGTACACTAGTTATCGTTCCCTTGTACATATCCTTCACCAAGTCGATGTAGTGGCTTGAGGCTCCTTTCTTTTTCAACACCCACCATATCAAATCTCTAGGTACTCTATCATAAGCTTTCTCTAGACTAATAAAAACCATGTGGAGGTCCTTTCCCTTTGCCCTAAACTTCTCAATCAGTTGCTTAAGTAGGAAAATAGCCTCAGTTGTTGACCTCCTTGGCATAAAACCGAATTCGTTTTCTCATACACTCGTTTCATGCTTTAGAGGTTACTCAATCACTCTCTCCCACAGCTTCATAGTGTGGCTCATAAGTTTAATCCCTTGATAGTTCACACCAGTGGTTTAAAAAACGGATCAATGCCCCGGATCGGATATCCCAAAAGCCCATCCGGAATCGGCTGAATCAATCAGATTAAGCATTAAAAAAAATCCAAAAAAATTATTAAAATTCATTATAAATGTTGTTTTTTAGGAATCCAATAAGAAATCAGGGTACTCCATTATTCATTTTCATTTTTTTCATCAATATGCGAATATTGAGAAGTTCTTTCCCTGTATGAATTTATTTTAACCATTAAATTTACATCACACAAAAGAAAAATCATAGAATTATCATGGATGAAGTATATAGTCATACATGGACTACAATAAAGAATGGTTTAAATCGATGAAAAATGGCCACAAAAATCTTGAATTGTCAGAGAACCCTAAACCGTTTAAAAAAAAAAAAAAAACCCAAATTATTACAACCTAACTATATCCAAAATTATTACAACCTAACTATAATATTATATACTGAAATTGAAATTGTTGGTTTACATTTTATAATTATTTTATTATACAAATAATAAAAAATCCAACCTTTTATTTTTTTTGACAATAAATACTTGTTGTATTACCTTTGATCTTTTTTTGACAAAAATCTTTTATTTTTTTTAACAATAACCTTTTATTTATTTATTTTTAGAAGAAATGCTTGTCGTATTACCTTATTTATTAATTTATTTTAACAAGAACCTTTTTTTTAAAAAAGAAATACTTGTTGTATTACCTTCTTTTTTTTTTTTTTGACAAGAACCTTATATTTTTTTTACAATAATCTTTTGTTTTTTTAACAAGAAAAAAAAAACGTTGTATTACCTTTTTTTTTTTTTTGACAATAACCTTATATGTTTTTTTTACAATAAACTTTTATACTTTTATTTTTTGACAAGAAAAAGAAATTTTGTTGTATTACTTTTTTTTTTTTTTTATAAGAACCATATACTTTTTTTACAAAAAACTATAATTTTTTTGAGGAAGGATGTGAAACCTGTCAAGAGTTGAACTTACGACGTCCAAGTGAGAAAAGGGCGTGCTAGCCACCACACCATAGTTTGAATTGTGTTACTATTCGCCCGACTTAAAGATAATATTATATTAGTATTTCAGCTATTACCTTTTATCACAATAATCCCACATCAGACAGACGGAAGAAAATTGATGGGAATAAATACCACTTTGTTACCAACTCTTACGCGTGTGAAACACATGAATTAGCGTGGGGCTTGTGGTTAAGGACACGTGGCCTGGAGGTTGTTGGACACCTATAACCCATTTTAACCCAAAACATTACAAAAATGCCATGTACGATTCATGATGTCATGCAGCGGGATTCATGACTTCATGCACTGAGTTACTGTACAGAATCACCGATTCTTCTCTATAACCGGGCAATTCTCCATTTTACATAGGTATCAATACGTGATTACCGATTTTCGAGTCGAATAGGCCGATTCCGTGCCGATTCGGCGACTTTTAACCACTGGTTTACACAATTATCCTGGATTCATGACAATTTTTGCCAAAGTTTTACATTGGCTACCTTCCTAATATAGCCGACCCTTTTTACCCGAGCTTGTGACGGGTTAAGGGAAATTTTAAGGTTCTCACCCTTCTTAGAACACCCCTCTCTCTCTAAACCATGGAATCGAGAATGGTTTTCTTCAAGCAGCTTTGGGTGTATAACTCTTGCCTTTGCACCGGAATTATTCTTCTTTATCTCAAGCTTTTCATCTCGGCCCCATTTGTACTCTGTCTAGCTCCAGCTGCTTAGGCTTAGTTGTTTGCTCCCATTTTCTTTGGCATTTTTGTGATAGAATGATTGTTGTGAGCTTTCTTGCTTAACTTCAAGGTTTCCTCAAGGTTTCTCGAGGAAGGAATGCAAGGAAAAAACCTTAAATTTCCTGAGAGCTTATAAATAGTATGGAGCCGTTGCAAAAAGTGTGAAGAACTGTTGTTCAAGGCCTTCAAAATTGTAACCCATTATAATTGTGGGAGAAAAGGGAAGAATATACAAATAATTGTTGTTCAATACCCTAGGAGTTGTTCAATGAAAACCGCCAGGTTTTTTTGAGAGAATTTCTAGATTTCAATGCCACCACAATGAAAATCTCTTTATTGTTTTTATTAGAGAGAGATAAGACTGGTTTATGATATAGAAATTGAAGCTTTCCCTCCACATTGAAAATCGTACAATACCATAACCTTGAGATTGGACCAGTTTAAGAATATTTCAAGGAAGCCTGATTTCAGTCTTCCTGCCATCAAGCTTAGGCTTTTCAGATATTGCTTTAAGCAAAGGAAGAACGAATCCTGCCTATTGAAAGTTCTTCATTGCCACCCAAGAGGATGGAGAGCAAGAAGCATGGCTATGCCCTACGGTGGTGGTGGCAGTTGGACATGGCAGCAGAAATAGTGGGAAAGAACAAGGATGGTGGTGGTAGCGGCAGCAGAGATGGCAAAGAAAGAATGGTGGCGGCCCCAGTTGCAGAAATTAAGAGAGAGAGTGTGTCGTTTGTGGTTGTGTGTGCCTAAGGCCCCAACTCAGTTGAGAGCATCATTCGTGGATGGAGAAAAAAAGAGGGTAAGACCTCTTAAATTCCCTTTGTGGTTTGCGGTCTAATCTGCAAATGGAAGACCACTCAACTTGGGCATCCACACGAAACAAAACCTAAACAGATTTGTTTGATAAGGGTTTTCTTTTTTTTTTTTTTTTTGTGATATCAATATTCAAGAAGGCGTAGGCGGCCGCCTAGGCGGTGAGAGCTCTGGGCCACCTAGGCGCTAAGGCGGGGGCCTAGACTCAAAGGCAGCCAGTGTTTTTTTTAAGTTGGTTCCCCCACACCTCCCCCCATTTTATTGTATATAAAATTGTATGTTTTTTTATTTAATAAGTAAGTTTTGTATATAATCTATTGTTAAGATGCCGGAAGCACAGATCAAACATAAACACTTACAACTTTAGATTGTAAATGAAATAATTATAACTCAAAAGCAACATTAAATGATAAAATCAACTCAAGATGTCCTTTGAATCTCGCAAATCACAAGTCACTCACAAGTCACAAAAGTTTCGAAAGTCATTAGAAAAAAGTCATATCCGTTCTAAAAGTCACATCCAACTAACAAAGACAAAAAAAAAAGGTTTATGAACCATACAAGTAAATGGAAAAACAATAATCTACATAGACAATAACATATCAAATATATATCACAAAGTATCAAAAAAAAAAAATAGCAAGTAATAACATCATTAGACATTAAGGGGAAAAAATACAAGAACTAATGAAAACTATTGAAATATACCAACCTTCTTGAAGTGGACTCGATTCAAGCCAACCAAACTGTTTGGGATCCCAAATCTCGTCTTTTACAACCCCTATAAGCCTCAAAAATATTGATGATGAATATCCTTTTATATCATGACCATTTGAGGATTTTCGAAAAAAAATTCGATCTCTCAAAAAATCTTCAAATCTATTTTTTTTCAAGTTGTTTCTCACTCTAAAGTTCACTAAAATTGTTTGAGGGCAAGAGCTTTTAAGGGATTAAAATAACATTTTTTGCCCTCTCCCCAAAAAAAATTTCCGCCAAGGTCGAGGCAGCACCTAGGCTCCCCCTTTTTACACAGCCTAGGCAGGCACCTAGCTTTTTCCACCTAATACTATCCGCCTTGACCATGCCTAGGCGTTTTAATGGTCAAGGCGATTTTTAAAACAGTCTGTCTAAGAGGTCGGGCGCACAACTTTTCGTTCATTGTGTGATATACAAAACCAAAACAATTTTTTAAAAAATTATTGTAAACAAAGTCATCACCAAATGCTCCCAAACCATGGTCTCTTGTGGCATCCAAACATGCCCTCATCTATCACCTCATTAGCTTTACAAGTCTGTCTCCATGCACTTGTAGAAACTCTTGGGATCACCAAATAGGGTTGAAGGAATCACCTTCTAGTTATCAGCTCTCAAGCAAGCTTCACGTATAATGTACATAAACTTAAGATGGAGAATGGAGATACAATAAAGCAGCCCGACATCAATGAAATAGGTAAAATTAGCTTCACATATAATGTACATAAACTTAAGATGGAGAATGGAGATATAATAAAGCAGCCCGACATCAATGCAATAGGTAAAATTAGGTTTACCTCTCTTGGAAGCAAATGCTATCACAATGGATCAACATGATAGAGTTATGCAATTTGAGCAATTCACAAAGCACACCGATATTCCCCATAAAAAATATATCCCAGAAAAGCCAATACTAGAAGTTCAAATAAAAAAGATGAGAAACTAATCCAGTTTCTTTGGACCTAACTAAGCTCCATGTTGAAACATACACAATGCATAATTTATTATAGGGAAAATATCTCCGTACCCCCAATTGTTATGTTTCATATCTCAATAGACCCAAGGTTTCAAAATATATCTTGAGCTATAAAAATCCGAGGTTTTATTTCTAACCCCTTGAACTAAATCTTCCCACTTTAATCCTATTTTTTAGCCCAAACTAATCTGAGAATGACAACTTTTGCTAAACCCTTTCACTCACGCTCTCTCTCTCTTCCCGTCTTTCCCCAAACCTCCCTCTCTCTCTCCCCAATTGGGTTGGGCATTTCTCTCTCTAAAAATGGCCCACCCCATTAACCTGGTTTGATCCCAAAAAGCCCATTTTCTAAGAGGCTCTAATTCTAGAAAAATAGAGGTGAAAATCGTGGAGGGGGAGCCCAAAGACCCAGCATGTCCTTTAATGGTGGATTTTGGCCAGGTAACCAATAGATCAGTAAGTGATGAGAGAGATATAGTGCAAAGTTTGACGGGGAGGATGAAGCTTTTGGCTCCCCGGTTGGAGGAGGTTGCGGAAATGGAGAGGCCATTACCAGAGGAGGTCATTGCCAGTATCTACAAGTTCAAGAAGGTGTTCATGTTGGCGAAGAAGTTGAGGATGGGAGCAACATTTATCTGGTAAGGGTTCTAATGGTTGTGCATAGCAGTGTTGAGAACATGGTCTCTTTCTTCGTAGCAGCATTGAGAACATGATCTCTCTCCCCCTCTTTCTCTTATGCTGTATATGAGAGGGTTTTGGGCATGGTAGAAGTTCGGATCGAACTGTGTATGGTGTGGGAATGAAGAGAGACCATTGACCTGATTTATAAAGAGTTTTAACCTTTTATAGGAACTTCACATTTGGTAAGATGGAGAATTAGCCATTTAATAGGAGTAACAACAGAAAATCTAAGTCTTTCACGTAAAGCTGGAAATGATATGGGAAACAACAAAGCCTATTCACCAGCACAGAGAAAGAGAAAGAGTTGCCATCTCTTTTCCTGGCATGCTGTGAATTTGGTTTGTTCTTTTGATAAGAATACTTAAATTCTATGAATTAATGGTAAAGCAAAGAAAATAAAATTGAAATTATCTTTGAGTTTTGGGGAAACACAGTATACAGAGAGAGAGGGGTTTGGGGAAACACAAAGCGGAGAGAGAGCGTGAGAGACACGGGAAAGGAAGAGAGAGAAGGGGTTTGAGGAGTCACAAGGGAGAGAGAGAAAGAGAGAGTGGATGGGTTTAAAAAAAGTTGTCTTTCTAATATTTGTTTGGGCTAAAACACTAGGATTAAAGTGGTGGGTAAAATTAATTGGGGGGTTAGAAGATATAAAACTTAGGATTTCTATGGCCCAAGATATGTTTTGAAACCTTGGGTGTAATGAGATATGAAACCTAAAAATTGGGGGTACGGAGATATTTTCCCCTTATTATACTCATTCCATTTCATTCCAATACATCTCCACAATTCACAATTCATAAATGTTTGATAAATGTGATTTCTAGAACACTTAAACAAAATGTAGTAGCATGCTATAGTTGAGGTTTGCCATAAGAACTCACATTCTTTGGAGAAAAGCCACGCTCAAAGAAGTTATTGAATACCCTTTGCAAATATTGAAGACCTCTTGAAACAAAAGGAGATTCTGATGCAATGCGAACTCCATCACCACTTTCATCTTCCAACTCTTTCTCAAAATTAGGTAACAATGTGTCCGACTGGAAAGGAATCGGATCAAACACAAGTCCCTGTAAAATGATGCTAAGTTCCATTAAGAGATCTTCTAAAAATTTCCTAAGTTAATAAATCCCATACACACATTAATAATTACATTATGTGCAAAGGCATAGTAATGTCCGAACAGAGAATCAGCACAAAAAACATGATTTTGGATGATCCCCAGAAGGAAAGAAAAACCACTCACATAAATCACACACCTATAACAGTTCATCTTTCAAATAAAAAGGAAACCTTCCCTCACTAAGCATATGACAACCAAGGGCATTGCAAGAAAAAGGTGTGTGTGTGTGTGAATGTTTTGTTCTTTTTTTATATATATGGTGGGGGGGGGGGGTTGGTGGGGGGGTGTGGAGGTGGTTGGAGGCAGAGAGAGAGTTGACAACACAAAAGTTATTGAATGCTAGTGAATAACCACTTATATACACCAGTCCACAAAAAATAACATCGAATCAATTGCATATTAACTGCTCTGTTCAATGTAAACCATTGAAAATAGACCTAAAATAGTTTTTCACGAAAAGAAAAGTGAGATAAAAACACCTAACATAGTGATATATCTGGAAGATTTTACACCATGCAGTCATTCACATTAAAAGGAAGTCTCAAAATAGAGACTAACAGACATATACTACAGATCTGAAGGTCAATGAAGCCCTTGAACATTTACACAGAGAACTGAGATTCCAAATAAGCATACATGTTTGCACAAACTTGAATGACAAATGGGATGATGAAGTAAAAACCATATAAGCAGCAGTAAGACCAACAACAACAACAACAATGCGGTATTTAGGAACAGTGACTGAAAATCTGCAGTCCAACTTGGGACTCGCTGGAGCTGGACCCAATCAGGAACCAGGCAATTCCATGCCAAATAACCCAGAATGACCAGAGCCTCCCTTTCCTTGAATTTTCTTTGTTAAAGTTAAATCTTCACAGTCTCACTGACACTCACCCAAGTCAGCCTTTTTAAGCATTCTTATAACTGATCACAAAGCTCAAGCAACTCAAAGAAAAATACAACAAAACCCAACAATAATAATAAGTTAATGTTAAACACCGATGGCAGTTCTTTAGAAATGGGATCCAGTGAATCTAAAGAAAAATAAATTGAAGAGTTGGTAGAGGTTTGATTGCTTACGAGCACTTTCCCATAGACCTCGTAAGATCTAGTATCTGTGTAGCTTTCAGTAGTAACTGCAAAATTGAAAGAGCATCATTAACCCCTAAGAAACCCTAAAGTACTCACAAAACCCTAAAATGTAGAAACATTGACATGAATTTGAAGAGTGAATGAGTACCGAGAGCACGATTGATTTCACATAATGTAATAGACCCAGGTGGAGGGAAACAAGCCATCTCTTCGAGCTCCTGAATTCTACATTATTTAAATGGGTGTAATGCATATTAAATAAATTGCAGAAAGATAGAGAAATACCAGGAAAAATAACAAAACCAGAATTAACAAAAAATGGGAAGTATCGATATCAAACTAGAACAAATACCAGGAAAAAATTGCACAACGATTTCTGGAGAAGGGGAAAATAAATAAATAAGCACTATTCATTCTAGGGATTAAAGCTTGATATTAGAAGTGGATATCATGGAAATAAATATAAAATATCAAAACAAAGACAATGGAAACAGAGGATAAATGGAAACCTATATATTCCGGAAAAACCTTAAAAACGCCTACAGGCTAAATGCTACAGCGTTTTGCAAATGCTACAGTGTTTTGCCCTTTGCTATCCGTTGCGGTTCCACGTGATTTTTTTGACCGTCACGAACCTTGAACACAGGCGGCCGGATTTTTTCAGACGGTGATGAGCGTATGGGCAAAACAGTATTCATTCGTCCATGGGTCTTACGTAGTGTCTTCCATATATTCCATCATAGGACTTCAAAAAATTCATATATGACAAATGAATATCATATAAGAAAAAACAATAATCAGAAAAAGTAATTTCTCAGAAGAGATGCAAAAAAAATCAGAAAAATACTGATTCAATAATCTCTCCATGGCTTCGATAATATTACATTTTAGGGCTTGAGATTATCTCATAAAATGCTTAAAATTCTTGTATGTTATAATTGATACCGATAATGGAGCTTAATTTAAAGAATTGCAGAGTTGCAGGGCTTTCTTACTTGAGAGAAGAAGAAAAAGGGTTTCAGAGAGAGTGAAGAGTTTTAGAGCGAGAAACTCCCGCCTTAAGTATTTTCTGAAATCTGAATCCCCACACGCCCATTTTATAATAAACAAATGACGAGACGATCCTCAACTTTTAGGGCCTGTTTGGATAGTTGGTTTTTACAAGGCCTGGTTTTATAGAACACAGGTTTAGGTTTGTTGTGGTAGCTTTGGGCGCTTCTTTTTCCTTTTCCGGAACCCCGAAAAGGGGCTCAATTTTTTAGAAAATCATATAAATATCTCTTTAATTTATTGTTATTAGGGCTGAGAATTGGGGTTCGAATCAAATCTAGAATATTTGGATTTGGATCCAGATCTAAACCTATATATATATATATAAGATCTGGATCCAGATTAGTTCTAATTTTGTATACTACAAAGTCAAAATATAATTATAAAAAATAAAATTATTATTATTATTATATATATATATATGGAAAAGTCTTCTCAACGCCTATAGATGAACTTTGGACAGTGATGACGGTAGCGCAACACCTATGCATGAAAATGAACAGTGATTTCGTCTATCCTTATCATTGTCCAAAGTTTATCGCATGATCATGTTTTGTCCGGTAGTGTTTCATTTTTCATTTTTTTCTACAAATCGAAATGATCTAAAATTTTGAGTGTGTATACATCTTAGTGAGACGCACCTAATAAAAATATAAAAGTAATAATTCGAGAAAATAAATTGACCAAAATACCCCCGAAACTTTTCGAGGGTATTTTGGTTAATGTTTTTCATATAAAAAGTTTTTTTGATATTTTTATTAAATTCGACTAGTTTTGATGAACATATGCTCCAAATTTTAGGTCATTCTAATTTGTAAAAAAAAAAAATGAAAAATAAAACACTACCGGACAATCGTAACCGTACAATGAACTTTCGATGGTGACGAGGGTAGGCGAAATCACTGTTTATTTTCGCCTATAGGTATCTTCCTATATATATATATATATATATATATACTGTAAATGATAATAAAATGCTAGTGTGATTTCCTGGAAAAATTCCATGCAATTTAAAATTCTATTTAATATTAAAATAGGTATTATTAGTTATGCTCAGTGGATTGTAATTGACATCTCGATAATTCCTTTCATAGGAATCATATTATTCTGTTTAAATTACTACAGAATTTC
>NW_006497357.1:1092496-1104510 GCF_000471905.2 Amborella trichopoda
GAACTACGAAAGCTAGGCCAATACAAATGAATACTGTTTTATTAGAAATGTGTAAAACCGAAATAGCAGAACTCCTACAGAGAAAGCTCATTAGACCAAGTTCTTCACCTTGGAGCTGTGCAGCTTTTTATGTTAACAAAAATGCTGAAAAAGAAAGAGGAGTTCCTAGATTGGTAATAAACTATAAACCATTAAATAAAGTATTACAATGGATTAGATATCCAATACCTAATAAAAAAGATTTATTAGACAGAGTTGCTCAGGCTTGCATATTTTCAAAATTTGATATGAAATCAGGATACTGGCAAATCCAGATCCAGGAACAAGATAAATACAAAACTGCATTCAATGTTCCCTTTGGACAATACGAATGGAATGTAATGCCTTTTGGATTAAAAAATGCACCATCAGAATTTCAAAAAATAATGAATGATGTTTTCAACTCTTACTACCCTTTTATGATAGTTTATATTGATGATGTCCTAATATTCTCTGAATCAATTGATCAACACATAAAACACATAAATACATTTATCCATGCTGTTAGCCAAGCAGGCTTAGTGGTTTCTGCCAAAAAGATTACACTTTTCAAAACCAATATCAGATTTCTAGGACATATGATACATCATGGCACCATTATTCCAATAGATAGATCTATAGCTTTTGCTGATAAATTTCCTGATAAGATTCTTGATAAAACAGAGTTACAAAGGTTTTTAGGATGCCTCAATTACGTAAGTGATTTCTATCCTAACCTTGCTTTGGATTCTAAACCATTATATGATAGACTCAAGAAGAATCCTCCTCCTTGGTCTGACATTCACACTCACGCAATAAAGGTAATAAAGAGTAAGGTAAAAACCCTTGAATGCCTTTCTCTTCCTCATCCCACTGCTTTCAAGAGCTTGCTTGGGTCCATGTGAACCTGCTATATATATATATATATATGTAATCTCTAACATGGATATCATGAATTTGAAAAAATAAATAAATTTTAAAAAATATAAATAATAATTCTATTAAGAAAACATTTGGACCGTTAGTTTCAGTTGTTTTCATATGGACCACATATTCGCATCTATCTTTACAATGGATGCTTTATACTTATGGACCGGTCTAGCCCACATGAAATAATTTTCCTTTTATAATTGTACTCAATAAATTTTAGGCACGATATACTTTTGTTTCGTACATAGAGCATTTTTTAGTAAAAGTATTGTTTGTCATTAAGAAATGTGTGACAACATCCACATGAGATGTGATATCATTCACATGGAACACACAAGTGGCATTTAATTATCCATGTGAGTGATGTCACATCCCATTATGTTACCCCTCCTAATGACAAAAAATACATTTACCAGAAAAATTTATATTACAAAACAATAGTGTATAAGTGTTCAAAATTGTTGAATACAATTATAAAATTCTCTATAATGCTAACAATCTAACATGACCCATATATATATATATATCATACTATACATTATTTTTAAAATTAGGTTGGATCTGGATCTAATCCACCTATAACCAGATCCGACTTGAATTACTATTCAAATCTAAATTTTGGATTTGGAACCAAATTTTTCATCTAAATCTTGGATCCATACTTGGACCCGGATAAGATTTGTATTTCAGGTTTCCAATTCAAATAAGGTAAATTCTCTCCCATTAGACAAACATATCATGTTCGTACTTAATTTGTGTAATTTTTATTTATTTTTCTCAAACTGGTCAAACTTTGGATTTGAAGGACACCGGGGTTTTATCACACATAAGATCCAAACAGCCGCTAATGGCACAATCCTTTACATTTCCTTGATTTATTTTCCTTTTAATTCAACCCGGCCCGGGCTCGGCCTGTTGCCGGCCCTAATATAGATGTGTCTTACTTATATTGTTTAAATTTGACACCTTATACAAACCACACCCTATATGCATCAAAACCCATAGATTTACAAAAAAAAAAGAAAAAGAAAGTGAGTTTATCTGTTTGTGGTTTTGTGAAAATTATTACACTTTGCATGAGGGAGAAATCAAAATAAGCGATGCATGCATGGGTGTTTTAGTAGCTAAAAATGGTGTTACAACAAATGTATTATGTATCAAGACATGTCTAACCTTATTGATTTTTAAGCTGATATATTCTAACATTTGACACTTAAAGTAACATCAATGTCGGTGTCCATGTAACCCTGTTTAAAAACGTGATAGTGCCCTTCACTAATTCAGAGCTAATAAATATATCAACTCATGTATATTCTCCATAGAGATTGGTTTTGGAAGAGGATTTAAGTTTGAAGAAAAATAAATAAATCAAGAAACAATATATTATATACAAGAGTAAAAAATAAATAAAGAGATTGGAAAATGAGGGTAAAAGAGAAATTCTGGGGACATTTGATGATATCAGGACAGTATGAAATGGATCAAATGGAGTATGATTGTGGACGAAGATTTAAAAAATAAAAAATAGTATGTTATACATAAAAGCCAAATGGGGGTAAAAAATAAAGGGTATGGAGGAGCAATACTAGAAGAGGAAATAATATCATGTGAATGTTAAATTTATCAATTTTAAAATTGAAATGTAGAATTTATTAATTTAACAAATGAAATGTTAAATTTATTATTTTAATAAAGGAAACTAATTAACATTATATTATCGATTGGCAATGTTAATGCTAAAATTTACAAGTTAGAACTAATACTGAGCATGAATTTGGGGAATGGGGCACCAATGTATTTACAAAAGGAAATGCCCTTGCAATTACACCAATTTATAATCAAAATGGGTAAATTTCATTGTAATTAAAATATTTATTTAATGAAAACAAATAGAGGTAATTTTCTCTTCAAATTTAACAAAAAAATGCTTTAAAAAGAAGAAGAAATGTATACAATGAGATCATTTATTTTATATACAAGGAGGCCACATTCATTATTGATCATTAGATCTGAAATTAGGTGGTTGAGGATCTATCATTAATTGGGTACAAAATCCAAAATAAAAATTCTCAAATATTGTGACAAACTCCAGTCTATTGGATTTCACATCAAATAGCTAAAAATGATTGTAACCTATTTGTACCAAAAATAAATAATCTCATAGTATACAATCCCAACAACAAAAAAAAAAGCCACAATGCCTTGTTCTTTTTGTATGGAATTCAATCCTTTGGTAAAGCTTAGGTTTTGGGAGGTTTTCCACACCCCACTAACCATTATCTAGTTTGGGATTTACCCAAAAAGAACTCACAAAAAAGGAGCTTGCATGCTTATGGCAAAGAAACTTCTATAACACCTTAATTCTTTTTATTTGAATTTTAATCCATTGCAAGTTTGACCCAAAATGAACATTATTTAGTTTTGGTAACGCATTTGTTGGGTTGAAAGCTTGACTAGATAGAGGTGCAAGATTGTTTGAGGGGAGAAAAGGGAAAAACAAAGATCCATAGAGATCACATGAATAGAATGGTTATAGGATCACCACCATCAAATTAAAGGTTGAGCAGTGACAAAAATGAGTTGACTTACGATTGTGTTGATGTTATTTTTTAAGAGATCTCCACAGCTGCTTACAATTGTGTTGATGTGAATTTTTGAGATAAATTTCCAGTAGTGCTGCCAACGGGCCAGGGCAGTCCTGCTGGCTCTCGAGGGCGAGTTCTACTGCATGTTAAGGCCCGTAGGCAGTGTTGGGTTTTGGGATCGCACTATACATTATGGTGGACATAAACTCTTATATAACTAGGACCAAAATCAAGAAATCAAAGGCGAAACACGTTTTTTTCAAAGTACTAAAACGCCCATGTTTCAGTAAAAATTTTTGAGGTGCAAACGGGTTGTATACTCCCAAAATACAACTAGATCAAAGTACAAATCCTGAACCCCTGAGTTGGACCCATACAATACAAAACTACACTATCAAAATACTGATACATTTTCCAATTGGTATTTATCATTAAATATCGATTGAAAATATACTTCTCTTTCACACTACAAACATCATCCAATTCGTACAATTTCATTTAAAACATCGATTAGAAAAACAGATTTCTCTCACATTAATTTTCGTCCAATTGGTAGAAATGATATTCAATTGGGTATGGTATGACATCTCTCACTACATAAATAATATTCCAATCGGTATAACAAACTTCAATTGGGTATAATACACTGAAATTAATAAATATGTTGACACCCTCATGCGTAAAAAATTCCATGTTATCTCCTCTTATCCGGACTTGACTCAGTTTCTCTATAAAAAAAAACATTCCTAGTTGCAATTAAATTTCTATAGGAATTAAATCAAGTTTCGAAAGTGTGATACTAAACAATCCAAAAAAATAATATCTTCTATAATGTAAAAAAAGAAAGTGCATACCTTACCTGAAAACCCCGTAGAGAGAGAGAGAGAGAGAGCCATTTCTATAAAACAAACTCGTAACAGGCAGAGTTTTTTTTTTTTTCTCGAATATTAACACAAGCATAACAGGGAAAGTCTCTAAGCTTCCCAAAACGTGATAAAAATGTTATTGTTAACGGTTCAAATTTGCTTACTAAACCAGCTTCTACCTTTTATATCTATAAAATAATAAAATAATTGAACTTCAATACGTGTTTGAAAGGGAGCCCAAAAATAATAAATAAATAATGTCAAAAAAGGTCGAGAATGCCACAGAAACAATACGTGGCACTCGAAAACAAAGAGAGGGTAAGTGAGTTGAAAATGGACCATAATGCTTATATAGACTAGCACACATACAAAAAGATTGTTTTGAAACACATCTTTCACAAAAGCTAACAGGCAGGGCCGACATCAGGCCTGGCCCATCACAGAAATTTTATGTACTAAATAAAATTTTATGCAATCGGTTTTTTTTCAAATTGGGTCGGGTTTGGGCCACACTATCAGGCTGAACTTGATACTAAAATTTTTGGGCCCGGTCCTCACCTACACTGCTCCAGGCTGGGCTCAGGCCAGGGCCCGGCCCGTTGACAGCTCTACTTTTTAGTCTCACAGCAACGCTTCGGCAAATAAACGAAACAGGATGTCAATGAATTCTACGAGCTAATGTGTTCATAAAAAAACAATAGAAAAATTGTTTTATGCTGCGGGAACCGCATTTCTACATTTATGGTCATCGAAGTATAGAACATACACCTTAAAAATAGATGGAAATAGGTGATTCATGAAATAGATGGAAATAGGTGATTCACGAAACTAACTGTCAAATTGTTTTCTTAATAGAATTATTATTTTTAATTTTAAAAAATATACTTATTTATTTCATATTCATAATCTCCATATTAGAGATTACATGTCATTCAAAATTAGGTAAAAATATCCACCTCAAAAAAAGATTTTTAAGAGGTGACTCATTTCTACATAAACCGTGTCCAAAACAATATAAATGATATGATTTCCATTTCCAACTTTGTAGAAACACATGGAATGGAAGAAGCCAAAACAGGGGAAACCTACAATAACAGGAAAAGTGAGGCACGTGTTCCTACTTTTCTCCATTTTTTACTGTTCCCAAATAAGTAAAAACTACACTTATCAGGGAAAGTCATGCACTTTCATCGCTTTACACAGTTATCAAATGCCCCCAAATGAAATGAGCCACACCGCATAAATAACCAAATGAAAATCCCACCTCATATTTACACCTATTTGCCGCCTTCTACAAAGATGCACAACAGTGTCATGTGTTTTAATTTTCTAAGCTGACTGGGAGCAGTTTCTATGCATTAGCACATCTCAACCATTCATTCACTGATTCATTTTCTCTTTCGAAACTGCTTATCTATCATACCTGTTTCTCTTCTCTTCCCTCATGAAAACAAACTTCACATTGCATCCAATCTATCTGTCTAGTCTAAAATATCCATTGTTCATATTTATTTTCTTCCTCTTTGGAATTCTTTCCAGCCTCAAAGACGAAATTCACATTTCATCTATTTTCTCTCGTCAAAACTAGTTATTCATTTAGGTTTCTCTTCTTCCTCTTCGGAAAAAGCACTTCAGCTTCAAGCTCAACTTCACGCTGCATCTGCTCCCAAAGCTCGCCGAATTGAAATCTGAAACCTTCCTGAAACCAGCACACAATCTCCTCATGAAGTGCCAATGGATTCTCTCTCCAAGTTTCCTTGAGAGCAGCACGGCTATCAACAACTCTAGACCCACTTACCAATCTATTTAGCAGCTCCCCAACCCTTCTCTGCCCTTGAGCCTCAGGCTTTAGCAAGCTCTCTGGATTAGCAGCAAGAAATTTCTGCACATCTTTCAGGCATGGGAGTACCTTTCCCCCAAGTAAAGAACAAGCAAACACGGAGACCCGGAGCCTCTTACTTTTCACAGGCAAATTATGTAAAGGAAGTTCCCACAAATATGGTCCAAAACTTGAGTTAACCCAACAAAGAATTTGATCACTGAAAGGCTCATAAAAGGGTTTTGGGTCCGAAAGTGGTGCAGAGAAAGTACACAGAGAGCTCGCATAAGCAATGAGCCAAGCAGGTCTCACGCTGGTTATACCATGCATAAAAGGTCTCGAGGTTTGAAGCAGTTCGTTATAGACCACAAATTCTGGTGCTGAAGGGGCAGCAGAAGAAGAGCGATGAAGAAAAACAGTTTCTTTCACTACACAAGATTGGTACCTTACAGATTTAGATCTTTTGGCTCCTTCGGGGATTTCTTCAAATTGTCTAATGCGTCGGGCTACTCTATCTGCCCAGCCTGCACAAATAGCTTGCCCCAAGATCCCTTCTTCATTCAATAACAATTGCGTATTCATGGAATTCCTCCATGCAATCTCCACATCCTCGAAGTTTCCACTACTCCAAGAAAACCCACTTTGTTCCTCATCACCACCAATGACTTGACTAAAGATCAGTTGGAGTAGCTGCTTCCTAAGCTTGGACATGTCATCCATGGTTTTCAGGTGCAACCTATTAGTCAAGCAGAACTCCGAGGTCTTTTCTGAAGCCTCAAACAAACATAATGCATTAGCTAGAGTGAGAGCATCACTGCTAGGGTTAGAGAACTTCTTTCTAGATGCCTTGAGCAGTGCCCTCTGCTTCTTCTTCCCCAATTTCGCCTGAGCATTACCTACGTCATCACCCCCCTCTTTAGCTCTATTACCCATGTCATCACCCAATGTTTTTTTCTCTCTATCCCTATCCGTATCATGGTGGTCCACCAGAAAAGGGTTGATTGAGCTCAGAGCTGCTGCAGCTGCAACAGTGAATGCTAGAACTAGGTTTGCTCTAGCATAGCCTGGTTTTTTGTTCATAATTTGAATAGCTGTTAAAATCATACGGGAATGGCGAGGGCTTATTGGATAGCGAGCCATGGCCTTCCCAAGAGGTGTAAGTCTTCCCTTGCTATCCAGTGCATCAAGGACTTTCAAGCATTGTTCAGCTTCTGCTAGAGCCGCACTCTCTGGTGGTGTGGGAAAAGGGAAATTTGCAACCTAAAAGCAAAGAAAGGACACGAGTTAATTCATAGGCTATGTTACCAAAAATTAATCTATGGGACTTTCCAAAAAGAAATAGTGGAGCTCCACAACCCCCCTGCAATCACCAAATTTGTGACTAGGGCACCTTTGGAAAGACGTCACTGGACCTCTCTCTCTGTGCTACTTGTCCTTTCTCAAGACTCGAAACTCTCATGGAGAGATAAATGACCAATCTCTCTCTATCTCTCTCACTCTCCCCCCCCCTTCTTCCCAACAACCGAAAAAAAAAAGGACAAAAAACTCCTCTCAAACTTCTCTCTCAATCTAAAAAGATAAATGTGCTTGAATACTTGAAATTACTTACTCTCTTCTCCCTCTTATCAATATAAACCTTGCCCCCCCCCCCTTCTCTCTCTATACATACATACATACATATATACATACATACATGATGCATGAATGAATTCATATATACATGTGTATATATAGTGTTCACAACAAAGAAGTAAAACTCGTTTAATAAAACTCATAAACGAGGTGATCTCAACTCACCTTATCAATGCCCATGGACTTCATGACAAGGAAGACACCATCCACAGGAGTCTTGCTTATCTCAGGAGTCGAGAAGTCCGGAAAAATATTGTTAAAAACTGCAGATGAGTACAAACGATAGCAATGCCCAGGCCCTGTACGCCCAGCCCTTCCAGCTCGCTGAGAAGCCGACGCCTTACTTATCCACTGAATTTCAAATTTTGCCACTCCACTGCTACCCTCATAGTTCTTCACTTTCTCTCTCCCACTATCCACAACATATTTGATACCTGGAATTGTTAATGAGGTTTCAGCCACATTGGTAGCAACAACTACCAGTCTCTCACCTTCAGGCACTGACCCAAAAACTCGCAACTGCTCAGGTGCAGGTAGCATGGCATAGAGGGGAAGGACATACAATGGGCTTGCAACTTTATTGGGGTTTTCAGTGCTTCCTTCCTTTTTGATGGTAGGGCTTTCATTGTTTCCATTAGAAACATGATGTATGTTTTCTTCATTAGGAGAATGTGTGTCTTCCTTCGGAACTGCACTCGAGGAATTTCCTGCCAAATTCTCAAAGGCAGCTTTTAGTGAAGACAAGCTTCCTGGCTCTTTTAAAATATCTAGAACCTTACCACTCTCCATAGTTATAATCTCATCGTCACTCTCAAACTCTTCACTCTCCACCTCAGAAGACTCTGAATCAGACAAAGGAATATCAACATCTTCCTCATGAGAATTAAAAAAATGGGACTCTTCAATTCCTTGCTTACATGTATTTTCAGAAGCTTCACAGATGCTTTTCATATCAGGGTCTTGTTCTGAGAAACCCAAATTTTTATCCACTGCTTTTCCATTGGAAATTCGTTTTCTCAGTAGCCCTGAAGCTTTACGTAACTTCCTGCATAAATGTTCAACTTCTCGCAGGCCAGTAAGAAACACCAGGATACCACCAGGAGGCAGCTTCTTGTGGATTGACATAACCTTTTTGTAAGCTTGGCCAAGGTAATCCACCATTTCTGTTTTCCTAGAGAAATGGATGGAAACAGGGAATTGTCTTGTGGGGATTTCGATAAGGGGTGGAGGTGCATGAAACAACCTGCTATTCGAAACAAAGTCCTCTATTCTCAATGTGGCACTCATTAGCACAAGCTTTAAAGGACCGAACATATTTTCAGGTTTCAACTTTGAACCTGATCGCAACTTTACCTGTTGCTCTTCATATAATTTCTGCAGAAGCAAATATTTTTATTGGTTATTTCGATTGAATGGTGTGAAGGGAAAAAATAACATTTTATCATGCATTTGAAATCATAATTAGTTTAGACTGTCAGAAGGTAAACACAGATATTTTTGTCCTTCTTTAAAATCAGAAAGGGTCACTCTGTTAAAGCATAAACGGGAACAGCCTACACACAAACAGAAGCACAAAAAATTAGAGACATTTAACCAAGAAATTAAAAAAATCTAACCCTAAAACAACACAATCTCCACAAGCCTGGTATGGAACTAAGCTAGTTTACACCTTCTAGAAAAAGAAACTAATCATGCCCAGGATCTAAATAAGAATCATATCGAATAAGGTTTCCAATTGCAAATATCAGAGCTGGTAAAAAAGTTTAGCGAAAAGTAACAACAAATGGATTTATTACAATGATTAAATACCATGATAAGTTCAAAAATGTTATACATACCTGGCGCAATCCTATGATCCTGGAGAGCATTCCAATTAGTATATCCGTATTTAAGCTCCTTTCATGAGCCTCATCAAGTATGATTACCGAGTAACGCTTCAATAGAAAATCACTCTGCAATGTTACCAACATAGTAAGCAAAGTCGGATAAAAAACTATTGTTTGACTCCCATGATTTGAGATACCCGCAAAAAGAAACAAATCGTTCAATGTAAAGGGAAAAATTGACATGTCTTTCACACATTGGACTCAAAGGGACATTTCAAGTAGATACCTGCACTTCTTTTAGCAGAATCCCATCAGTCATAAACTTGATGGAGCTACAGTCACCCATCCTCCTGTCATGCCTAACTTGAAAACCAACCTCTCTACCCAAACGTACACCTAATTCATATGACACTCGTTTAGCTGTTGCAAGAACAGCCACACGACGAGGCTGAGTAACACCAATCATTCCTTTCTTTGTAATGCAATTACTCGAACCAAAACCAGCTTCATAAAGGAACTGTAAGAAATTCCAGCACATTGAGAAACATAGAAAAGTAAGGATCATTCAGAAACAAAAGGAAAATAAATCCTCAAAAGACACATGGCACATACAAACCTGAGGAACTTGGGTGGTTTTTCCACATCCTGTTTCTCCACATACAATAACAGTAGAATGTTCATTTATTGCTTCCATTATCTCCTGCTCCATCATAACTACAGGGAGATCTATCCTCTTAGTTTCAACCTCTGCAGGCCTTAATACATGCACCACACTCGTACCACTGAAAGAGTCATCTTCATTACAAGCCAATGGAGCACCACTATTTGAGGAATGTCGTGCAGATTCATCAGCCCCCTGACTCTGATTCTGAGCAGTTTCACAAGATTTATTAGTGGAATAATATGAAGCATTCCAACTTGCACAAAAAAAAATAAGTATTCCAGTTTACCATAGGAAATAAGTGATAAATAAATAAATTTTGGGTTTGGGCTTGATACTTTAGGGTGTTGACAACTGCAACATTAAATTGCAAGCCAGAATCCTACTGCTAACCTGCCCAAAAATATGGTAAAAAAGAACATGATAGGTTATTTTGATTCTACTCATAAGTGCATGCCGCAAGGTATTCTAACTGTACTGTCCTTTTTTATTGCAAAACATCAAAAATATTTTTTACAGCCTTTGTTTGCAAGGTAACTTGTAACGTTATGAAAATATCATTATTATTTTTTTGAGAAATCAAAATGTGAAAATTTTTTAATAGGCAAAATATGAAAAATCACACGATAACATATTGTAAAAACAAATACATAGTGGTCAATGTGTTGAATATAAACACGAAAGCATATTAGATAAGGCCAAGGCACCTGCGAAGTGGGGTCTTTGCCTTCATCATCAAGCCCACAAGGAACCACTGGATGATCTTTAATATCAACCTGCATATTTGTTACAACTTCCCTCTGTGTATTGGGGTCTTTGCTTGCAAGCCTACAAGGATTATCTGGAGGATTTCTAAGATCAACCTGCATGTTTTTTTCCAAACCCACTTGTGAAATGCGGTCTTTGCATAGACCATCATGCTCCCTAGGAATAGCTGGAGGATCTCCAAAACTAACCAGCATATTTTTTTCTGAGCCATTGGATGAGAAAACAGATATTGAAACCACAGGTTTATTCTTGGTTTCTATATACCGTGGAGGTTCAACTGCTCTCTTCAAACAGAATTCGCTAGTTTCAGCTTTCATTGTGAAATCTTCTTCTTGACAAGATGCATCTACTCTAGTTCTTTTCTTGAGAAGTGGGACATCATCCGGAACTGGTAATCCCACCCTAGAATATTGCAATGCTCTTCTAAGTTTTTCTTTCATTGTTTCAACCTGAAATTTATTGGAGAGAGAGAGAACGACAGATGAATACCATTAAAAGTAAATCTCTGTAACAATATTTTGATATATATTTTTGAATAAATGGTTTTTTATCTATTAAAACATTTACATTAAAATTTTAAAATGCATATTAAAAAACATTCAACATGTAGAACCTGTGCAATGTTCCCAGAGGGCCTCAGCAGTGCCTGTACTTCTTCTCCAATCTGGCATTTTCTAAAAGGAATGAAATTCAACCATCAAACCAAGCTTAAACAAATTTGTATGCAATGAGTTCTGAAAAAGTAAGCAAAGTTATAGCTCTAATTTGGTCAAAAGTACTTGGCCAAAAGATCATAACCAAATTGTTATATGTGAACACATGCATATATCAGCCATTGCAACTTTAATTTCAGCTAAAGTTGGACGAAATTTGGATATCATTTCAGAAGATTTTGGCTCAAATTGGTCC
>NW_006497357.1:1110734-1137195 GCF_000471905.2 Amborella trichopoda
GATAGAATTTTTTGAAAATTTGTGATTTTTTTTTTTAATCCATGATCGAATTTTTTTTGTAATCCATGATAGAATTTTTTGAAAATTTGTGATTTTTTTTTTTAATCCATGATCGATTTTTTAAAAATTTGTTAATTTTTTTTTAATCCATATTATTCAAAGAGAAAATGAGAGAGATGATGATTCTGAGGCCACCCTATCCCAACCATATTATTCACATATCGAGTAACCATATTATTCACATATCGAGTCCCAACAGCAACAGTGTAGGGATGAGCACGACGGTGCAGGTGAGCATGAAGGATGGACAAGCTTCGGGGATTTTGGATTGGGAACACAACAAAACACTAACACTCAGGGATTTGGGAATAGTCAGATGCCTGCTAATATCGATGATTCGTTTTTAGATCGAATCAATGAATTGTTAAATGAATTCAATCAATGGCACCATCGTGACCAAGAAGAACAATAACGTCGTCTATCATTTTATTTTTAGATCATATGTTACTAATTGTATGCTTTATTGTAGTCCATATATGTTGATATACTTATTCCAAGATAATTCTATGTTTATCCTTTTGTGTGATGTAAATTAAATGCTGAATGGCGGTTCATGCAGGGAAAGAACATATCAATATTCGCATATTCATTCAAAAACATGAAAATTCTTAATGGAGTACCCTCATTTCTTATTGAATTCTTAAAAAACAATATTTATAATGAATTTTAATAAATTTTTCAGATTTTTTTTAAGCTTTATTCTGGCCGATTCACCCGATTCCCGATCCGGATCGCCGATTCGCCGATCCGGATCGATTTTTTGGGTGCCTGATCTGCGTCATTGATCCGTTTTTTAAACCATTGAATCAAAGTATAGGATCCTTCAAATAATGTCGAAAGAAATAGGTTTAGTAATGAAAATATTTATGATGCCATGAAATTTTAATTTATCTCTAATTAGAAAGTGTAATGCTTGAAAAATAATGTAGATGAAGGAGATCTATGAACATCTTGAAAAGTGGTGGTCCAGAAAATGTAATACAAGATGCACTATTATCAAAACATGAAATTTATTTTTTCTCATCTCCATACATTTTGAGGACGAGATGATCGATTTGAACATGTTTGGGCAACCAAATAACCTATTGTGTGAATTTTTTGGTACGCTTTAATTTGATCGTTTAGGGCCCCACCTTTATAAAAAAAATTTCCATAACATGAATGACACATACTTATGAGTCCTAGCATTCATATGTAGATATGCGGCCTTTCTCCATTATCCATTTTTTAGATGGATCTCGAACTTATTTTTGGGTATATAATTTGAAATCATTAATACATAAAAATAATTAATTTTTAAAAATATATTGATAATTAGGAAATTATAAAAAATATATATCTACCTTAATTTTTTGATTATAGGAATGAAACTCCAAACTTTCTAAAACCTCATCTACACTTTTTTTCTGCACTGTTTATATTTTTTTAACTAAAAATAACCTTCACGATAGTCATAGAATCATGAATAAATCATGGCAGACTTACTATCGTGATGGGTTGTCTAATGTTTTGAGGCACCACGGCCTTTAAACAATCGTGATAGTCGTTAAGAGGCATCACAACACTTAAAAAGTCGTGATGGTCGTTAAGGCATCAAGGAATTTGAAAAAGTTGTGTCACTTAGGAAAGAGTATAACGGTTAAATTAGAATCGTGATAGTCTAATAAACCATCACAATTCTTTAAGTATCAGAATGCTTCAAAACTACATTTGACTTACAGCCTGCCATGACCATCACGGTTTTCAATAGATCGTGATGCCTTCACAATTTTAAGACTACCAATGAAAGCTATATTCGTCTACTCACCTAAAAAAAAGGATATAAATGAGGCTTTAGAAATTTTGAGATTTATTTTCTATCATCTAAAAATTAAAGTATATTTGTTATAATTTATCTTGAAAAATTTTTGAGTAAAATTTTAGACCATTGATAAAAAGTTTTATGGAGGGACCACTACTTTATATCTCCCCTGACTAATAAAACACTTTTCCATATATAAATACTGGATGGAGAGATCATGTTGTTTGATAATTTGTCGATAGAACTTAAATACTATGAATCTTTTGTTTGGAGCATCTGTTTGTAAAATTTAGATCTGACAAGCTCAAGTTGAAACGAAGTAACAATTTATTAATCAAATAATGATATTTGCTTAATAAAGACAACATTTTTATGGACATTTATCAAAATACCCATAAGAAATGAGCTACTCAACATTTTGACATTTGTAACTAATCCAACTCAAGACCATGTGTTTTTTTATTGATATTTTGAAATTAAATCAAAATATATAGTTAAAATGCTACGGTGACTTTTAGTCTAACGAAACGTCTAGCCCCCGGTAGAGAATAATAGATTGGGATAAGACTTGGATGATGATGATGGTGACGATATACGTAAAATGCTAAATTGTTTCTCTTATTTAATAAATATCCCGTTTCTTTAAAATTTTCCATTTGTAATATGAATACAAAATGGACGATCAAAACCATAGATTTCCAAATCATCTATTAATGAATTATGTGACTATTTACTTTTGATACAAGGAGGTCACAATTATTATTAAACATTGGATGAAAAATGTGATGAATTAAAATGTGTCACAAGACTCACAACATTCGTAAAAATTGTATTTTAAACTTTGAGCCCAGTGAATGACACACACCCACCATCCAATTCCACTTTTAACGCTCAATAATGACTGTTAATCTCCTTGTCCCAAAAGTAAAAGGTTTTATTGTATACCTTTATTTTATTAATTGTTAAGCTCTTTCTCCCTCCCTCTTATATCAAAAGATGTTAAATAAATAGGGATTATAAACCATGAGACCACTTATTTTTATACAAAGAGGTCATAATCACTTTTAGCCATTGTATGTGAAATCCAATAAATGAAAGTATGTCACAATAACACATTTTCAACCACCTGATTTCAAATTGAACAGTTGATGATATTTGTAATCTCCTTATATCAAAAGTAAATGGTCTTATTTTATATATATATATATATATATATATATCTGGGTCCATGTGATCCCGTCTCAATTCGGAACTGAATAGTGTTATTACTTAAAGAATATTTAGTATATAATATTTAAACAAATATACTTATATATTATAATTATAATATTTGAATAATAAATGTATATATTTATAGTTATATAAATATATATATATATCATATGGACCATGCAGTCTATGAAGTCGCATTCGCTCTTACCACTATAACACATGATATTTAAGTGTGTCTAAGCAGGCGATAAGGTTCTCTGAAAATGAACCTGTTCCACCTGTACATGTATTCCTTTGATAATCACAAATAGTTACAGTTTCAGTTGTTATAGAAGAATGAAGAAATTTAATAAATTGCAAATCTTCATATGATTCAAAACAGTCCCTAACCATGATTCATGGCACTGAGGAGTGTATTAAGGTCTTCTAATGAGAACCTTACCATCACTCGTGGACTTCTGTGAGCCCCTGGTACCCATGTGAGAACCATAAAGAGCTTCAAGGTGTCTGAATGACTGCTATAATGGCATCTTAAGCACATATACGAACGCTACGAGCTGCATTATGTGTTCTGCAGTCGAAACAATGTAAGCAAGGGAAGAAAGAATCTTGGCTTACTGGTTCTCAGTTCTCACTGCTATATGACTGCAAACTTTTGAGTTAGAACTGCAAACTAACCTTTAGGAAAGGCAGGAGTGAGTGAAAGAGGAGGTTTTTCACTTTTTCTTCACCAATAATCCCCACAAGAACAAACACCATCTCTCATATGGTGGAACCTCACTGCATCCCTCAAAACAATCGCCCTCTCGGTGAGCTTCGACACCAACTTTGCGGCAACGTGGCAATCTTCGCATGTTCGCAAGTTCTTCATGATCCTAATTGGCGTCCCAGGCTTGGTCCTTATCAACCCATAAGCGATGGCCAGCTTCTCACTGTGAGCCCTTAACACTCTCTCCTTTTCGTCGTCGTCGATATCTTGTAAAACAGCATTCACATCAGGAACATAGCCCAATTTTCTCAACTGATCAAACAATTGCTCCAGTTTCTTATATATCTCATCGGATTCCAGGTGGGTTACATCTCCGGAGAGGAAGATATGGACCTTATCATCCAACTCTATAGAGCTCCAACCAGGTGGCTTTCTAAGCCCCCTTGCTCTCATCAATTCTCGAACTTTCTCTACCTCGCCCCACAAGCCCACAGATGCATAAATGTTCGAGAGAAGCACATAAAATCCTGGATCATCGCACCCAGCGTCAAATAGCCTCTTAGTCACAAATTGAGCCAATTCCACATCTTTGTGAATCCTACAAGCACCCAACAGGGCTCCCCATACACCATGAGATGGTTCGATGGGCATTTCTTGGACCACATGCAAGGCCTCCGATAAGAGCCCTGCCCGACCCAGGAGGTCCACCAAGCAAGCATAATGTTGGGCTCTAGGAGCAACTCCATAGTCCGGACCCATGCTCTCGAAAAGCCTTCGACCTTCATTTACCAATCGTGCATGGCTACAAGCTGATAAGACCCCAATAAACGTAACATAATTCGGATTCACCCCATGTGCTTGCATTTCCGAAAAAAGCTCCAAGGCCTCTTCGCCGAGCCCATGAGCACCGTATCCAGCAATTATCGAGCTCCAAGCAACCACACTCCTTTGAGGCATTACATCGAACAAATGACGTGAAGTCTCCAGTTCCCCACATTTCACATACGTATCCATAAGAGCAGTGATCACATACTCATCCAGCTCAAATCCACGTCGAACAATGTATGCGTGCGCCGATTTCACCAGTAGTCTCAAGCCCACTCGAGCAATAGCCGGCAAAACCGCAACGAGGCTTAGCTTGTTAGGCGAACGTATCTCCTGAAACAAGCGCAACGCCTCGAGAGATAACCCATTCTGAGCATAACATGAAACCACACTATTAAACGCGGCGTGATCCTTAACTTCGATTTCATCAAATGCATGGCGAGCAGAGTGAGGGTCAGAACAAGCAGCGTACAATTCAATTAGGGAGGTTAAAGCAGCAGGAGAGAGACACCCACTACGCAAGGCTCGGGCGTGGGTCTGCGCTCCGGCGCTCCCATTACAGAGCTGAGCACAGGCTGCAATCGTGCACGCAACCGCCACACTATCTACCCGCACGCCATCGGCGATCATTCTACAAAATAGCGATAGGGCCTCGAGGGGTCTACCCGTCTGCGTCAATCCACTAAGCATTGCATTCCAAACCACGTGATCGCATTTTGGTGCGGCATCAAAAGCCTTCTGTGCCTCTCGGACAAGGCCGTGCTTCGCATACAAGTCGATGATGGCGACGCACACGAAGGAGTTCGGGTGGATGCCGCACTTGAAATAAAGCGCATGGAGCGGTGGCCCAAAGGGAAGGAATTTCGGGCTCGACGAGCAGGCTTTGAGGAGAGGGGGAAGGGAGAAGGGGTTGGGGAGGTGGCTGTCACTGAGCATGAGAGAGAAAGCCGCCAAGGCTTCGGCAAATTGACCTAGAGAGAGATGGGCCTGGATGAGAGCATTGTAGTAAAATGCGTCCTTTTCTAGGGTTTTGGGGTGGTGGAGGGAGGCTTGGAGGGCGGAGGGAGGGTCTCCAAGGGCAGTGTAGGAAGAGATTAGTTTGGTGGCAAGGTTGAGGTTGAAGGAGAGAGAGGGGGATTTGAGGAGTTGGGCATGGGCTTGGCGTAGGTGGTCTAGGGTTTTACAAGAGTGCAAAGGATTAGGACTTAGGGTTAGGGTTTTGGTGGGGTGCAATGGGTTGGGGAGCAGGGCCTCCATGGGCAGCTGCAACATGGAGGAAGAGGAGCTGTTAATGGCGATCGGTTTTACAGGTTTCGATCGGTCTTTGATCTTTTAGATGGCCATTGGGGAGGGCTATTTTGGTCAATTGGGATGTAAATGCATTTTAGTTATTTATAGGAATGATTTAAAAAATGGTGGGTCGGTACGGAATCGTTCGATATTGGAATCAGTCACCCTACGTTAATTCTCTCAAAATATAAGAAATCCGTCTACGTCTAGTAGAGAATCGACGATTTACTATAATAAAAATATCATTTTATAAAATACCATTTTTCTATGGTAAAAAAGTCGATCCATCGATCTGAACTAGTTTTTGGCTGGTCCACTGTTTTTATACGTATTTTTTCCGCACAATAAAACGATGATTCGAACCGCCGATTTACCGATCTAAGTCATCGATCTGTTTTTTAAATCAATGATCTATAATATAGAACGATGCTATTTTTGAAGGTCAGTGACAATGTTTCAAAACCTAGATTGGTCAGGTGAGAGTAAACTATCCGAAAAATTAAGAGAATCAATGGAAAAAAAAAAGAATTATCGAAAAAAGAAAAGAAAAAGCAAAACTCTTTTAATGGTTTTGACCGGGACTAGAACAATCACCAATCCGGATTGCCAATTTTTAAACAATAATAAGTGGTTCTAAAAGATCCGGTAAAGCTGCTCCTTGTAACCTACCAAAAAATTGCAATGCGACAGTAATAAAACCTTTGAAAATCTATTTTTCATTTTATAATGTGATTTGAAGCTCCAAAAGTGACAAATCTGATGTATTTCAGAAAACCCAAATAAATTGTCAAGAAAATGTATAAAAAATAGTCAATTTTAGGGCTTTTAAGAATTTAATTTTTAAATCTATGATTGACTAGATAAAGATAATTAATGACGACACTCAAACTATACTATTTTTTTTTTTTTTATGAGATTTTGAGGTACATCTTTATAAACCACGGCCCTAGATAATGCTTTCCCTCCATAGCTAATGGATTTACAAGGGCAAATTTTAATTTTCAAAATGTTGGGGATATAAGAATAACGTCAACAAAAAAATTTCCTAATCTAATCATTTGAAAAAATAAATAATCTCGAAATTGAACATAAATTATCTAAGTAGAAGGTGAAATTTAAGTGCTAGAAAACTCAAATCTCAAAAAAAAAAGAAAAAAAAAAGAAAAGACGAGAGAACAATAATCTGGCGACTATAAGGTGGTTAGCCAAATTTTAAATTGAAAAAATCCTCCCAAATAGATAATCTGACCGAAGAAGTAGAAGTAAACTATGCTCCGCAGGAAAGCATAGTATATGTGAAAAATAAAGAAGAGCTTGCCTCGATATTTTTGAAAAAGCAGTATTAATTTTTTTATTTCTATTGGCAAAAAAGAAATTTGGGTTTTGCCAACATGTTATCGAGAGAAACAGCAACGTTTGGACGAAGAACAACATGGAAGCTCAAACAAATCATAACTCCCTCATCTGCCCAAATTACATGTCCCTACTCTCTAGCCCTCCGGCTCAATCCAATTACTCTCTCTATCTTTCTCTATCTCTGATGCAAAACCCCGACTGAAAAAAAAAAGATCTGAGACTGATTTAGCAGTAACTTGTCACACTCATCGATTGGACTACTTCCAAACATGTCTTTATTTCAAATTCAAAAAAATGAACTTCAGTCCTGCCAGCCCCTCAATTTGATTTGCTCTCTCTCAAGAGAATATATACACCCCATACACAAGTCTCACGGTTTTGGGTGGCAAATTCATCAGCAAAAACAAGAGAACAAGAAAAGTGATCCTCTAACAAATCGTGTTATACCATCAAAGATGCTCTTTACACACAGGAAAGAACCAACAGTATTAGAACTCCAAGAGGCTTCCTGCACTGAATTTCCATCTACACTACACTATTAAACTCATGCTTTAATTCAGAGTTCATATGGGATCCAGTGCATTAGTACGGGTATTGCCGCACCCTAATTTACTTCCACTTTCAGTGTACATAAATTCCCCTGCGCTTCTCCGTTTGCTGTACACTATGCCAACAATGCATAATGACTAATGGAATAAGAGGCCAATCCAAAATCAATACAGATAATCGCAGGCAAATAATTTTTTCAAGAAATTTGATGAGCACAATAAGAACAAGATGATGAAGAAATCCGATGCGAATTCCATCTAATGTTCACCCATTCTAAATGAAGTTTCTAGTTCCAATAATTGAAGCCATGTCAGTAATAGTAGCAACAATAAGAGCAAAAATATCGGGCACTTTCTGGTGACAAGTGCAACAGCAACAATGATAATAGTACGTTAAGAATCATGATATAGAGCTCTCTGTAAATGTAAGATGGGTCAGAAATCAAACTTACTCAGGAACGGTAATGATTACATAGCAAAACTGGGCTCTGGCTCAGTTGCTCTCCATTTTTTTTGTCTGCAGAGGAAATCTGTAAATAGAGGAACATTGGGAAAAAACGCGAAATAGAAAAAGGGGAAGCAGAACCTCCCTAATCAATAACAGACTGCTTTTGAAGATCGACATGGAAGAACACTAAGGAATAACGCCCAGATGGACACAAACGTCAAAAGTTTACATTCCAAAGAAAAAGAAAATCCACATCAACTATGAGAATCCATCTAAACTAAAAATACTGGGTCACAGACTCATTTGACACAAAAACCTTTGAAAGAGCAATGTAAATTTCAGCCACTTGCCTGTTGACATCAATCACATGGAAAATTCACATATGGCCTGTCAGAAGCTACCAGTTGATTTCAGGATTGATGGTGATTTGGAGAGAATGCTTCAGGCCCATGGTTAAAACAGTTTCAGAGAAAGTTAGCATGGTGGATAGCCCGTTACCTGTTTCTGCCACAGGAGGATTTCCTTAATGAAATATGCCTTGCCTAATATTTGAATTAGACATTGTGCAGGAATTTGTTGCAATCTAAACGTGCAGGGTGGTGAGTCTATTCCCAGGGAAGACAAAGAAATGGGTTACAGCATCCATGCAAATGTTTATACCCAACCAGATTAAACTCGTGTACAGAAGCTATAAACATAATTATGGCAGAAAGGAAAGCATTGTTCCATACTTTCAAGTAAACAAAAGAGAAACCAATTGTGAATAAAAAGCGTTGCAAACTCTCTTTAAGTGTTTTTTTGTGTGCGTGTTTTTTTTTTGTGGGTTGGTTTTTAGGAGGAGGCAGGGGGTTAAAAGTTGTTGAGGGTAGGAGGATGGGAGAGAGGTTCAGTGGGATATTTTCACCAGGAACAATTGAAGCAAGGCATATTATGGTAAAGGAAAAGAAACATAAGCAAAATTTTCTAAAAGAAAGTTTCTTTTGGAGGGGAAAGACCGATTTCAAGCACCACCACGAAAATTTTATAAAAGGAGAAATCATGCAAAGAAGTTTACCATACAGAAAACAAGGTATCTAAGTCATTTGTACATGCGCCCAAGGCATCTATTCCATTTGGAAAAAATGTGTTGGGTCGGTTAATCATTTATGGTCTAAAACAAGGCAAGTTTCCATCACTAATCCCAAAACCATGACAATTATGGGATTTTCATCATTGGCAGAAAACTACCATGCACTTTCACTTGACAATTAACAAGAGATACGTTCATACATTGAAGATCAGCCATATGATACAGAAAATAAGGGTATCAAACGTAGACAGCTTCAACCAACCAAGAGAAAAACACAAACAAAAGGATACATCAAATACTTGGAGATATTGTTATTACATGAGCAGGAATACCTAAAAAAGTAAAAAGGGGAGCCAATGGCCTTCATGTTCAATGGCACGTACAGGAAAATGTAGATCCTACACCATATTTAGCTTTCATCTAAACAAACATCATCAACTCTGGCCTACTGAATATATTACTCCCCTCATCCTCTAACACAGGATAAGCAGCCACAAGCCCATCTTGAGCACCAATGTACAAAGAGTTATAAATTTTCCAATAAACCTCCCTAACTTTTCTAGCTGGATGAAACAACCCTTGAAGACAGTAGTTTAGAACAGCAGCAGGACCCAGAGCAACTCTCATCCCTTCAATTGCTTCCATGACTGCATTAATCACATGGGGGGAGGTCTCGAATATATTTGGCCACACATAATTTAGCAGGTGAACCAAAGCATCCTCACAACCCAACCCTGCAACACCCAAAGCCATGTGCTTCACAGCAGAGGCAGCAGTCTGCCGATGAACCAGGTCCCTATCCATTAAAGCATCCTCGAGCAATGGAGTCACTGCATATATATAATCCTTTCCCATCTCCCCAATATACTCAAACAAGAAAGAGAGAGATTTGAGAACCCCATTTTGTACATTAAGCTCGGGAACTCTATACTCATTCATAAGAGCAGGCAAGACCGTGAACGGGGAACAGGTCTCAGCAACAATGGCAATCGCCACAGTGGTGCAAACACGATTTTGCCTCTCCTGAACCTTTAGGTTGTTCAGTAGGGTGGCCAAGACATCTTGTGGCCCTATGGCCTTAGCAATATACCCAAAGGTGTTAACAGTAGCCCTTCGGATTCCCTTCTTGTGGGCCTTGAGCATCTCGAGAAGCTCAAAACAAATTCTCATCCACTCTCTTGCAGGCACAAACTCTGCCCCACGATCAGCAATCCTACCAACAAGGTCAATGCAGTTCTCTTGCACCTTCTCATGTCGATTCTTCAATATGGGAGTCAATCGGGGAAGCAAATCCTTGATGGGTGGAGTCATTTTCGTCATTCCAATAACATTCACGATAGCCTTTAATGCCCCTAGTATAGAACCCAAGACTTCAGGGTATTCTTCTCCAAGATACTCATAAAGCACCACACCCAAGTGACCCATTAGTTGTTCTTCTTGGCATTGCTTCATAACCACCGCAATCCTAGAGATGAGATCAGCAGCTTGCTGCCTCACTTTTGCACTCTTATTATTCAAACGCCATTTAATGGTACCACAAATTTGGGGCAGGTAGGGCTTCACCCTCTGTCCTAGGGCATTGACCACTGCTCCAAACCCATTGAGCATAACATTGGCATCATCGCTTGTTTGCTCTTGGAAAGCATATAAGATTCCATCAATTAAGTTCTCCTCCAAGCGAGGGTTTATATCGGAAGCCCCCAAGTTAGCAACAACTTTCTCGATTGTCTCCATAACCATACGCCTGTATGGCTCACTTTCATCCTTGAGGTCCTCAACGATCCTTCCAACAATATCAGCCACACCAACCTTGTTAGCGATCTCTACAGTAGTATCGACCAACTGTCTATAATTGCGACGATCCAAGGCCATCCTCCTGACCCAAAAGTTTCTGAAGAATTCGGGCAAAATCTCAGTCCTGATATAATCAGCCTCCACCCCCTCAGTGCTCACACACTGCTTAACAACCTTCAAAACAATCTTCTTCATCTCCTCATCGGGAGACTGGAACTCTCGAATCAATATGACCATAACTTCCTTTGTATAGTAGCTGGCATACATCGCATCCATGAGAGGGATGATAAAACCAATGGCCTTCAAGAAAGCAGCAAGGACCTTGCCCCTGTGGGACCTTATACCTTTCCACAAAGGCTTCAAAACTGAATCGAAACTCTCAATACCATAAGGAGCAGCAGCTTCGGCAAGGGCAGCAAGTGATAAAGCAGTAATGGTTCGCACCTTTTGGTTCTCATCATTCAACCCATGCTCTATGATCTCCACTAAAGACCTCAGATGGGGAAGAACTGCACAACCCATGAGAATGGCAATTTGCTGCACGATCTTAATACCAGTGTGCCTAGCTTGCCATGATTTCTTACTCTGACAGACTGCCTTCAAAAAGGGCAATAGAGCAGGAATCCCAAGTGCAGAAGCCACGACACTGAAGGCCCTTGCTGTTGTATTCCTAACATACTCATCTATGTTATCAATATCAGGCCTCATAGCTGCAATCATGGTAGCCAAACCAGCAGCCTTGCTAAGATTCGAGATGATCTCTCTTCCCTCAACTCTGGCATAGTAGTCCTCATCAATAAGGAGTGGCTCAATAACCACCAGTATCTTGTGCACAAAAGGCCTGACTAGTTCATCAAGCTTGTAAAGCACTCTATCAATGACCTTAACCAAAAGATGCCTCTCCTGGTCCTCGAGAGTAGGAGACATGAGCAACGGCAAAATCCTGTTAAAAAGTGGACCTGCCCCAAATTCTCGAGCCTTGTCAGTGAGCTGCCTTAGTGCTGTTTTCCTTTGTGGAGGAGTACCATTCTTCACCTTCAGCAAGAGTTTCATGATCTTCCTCTCCTTTTGCTCATCTGGTGACAATTCCTCTTCATCTTCCTCATTCAACAAAGCCCCAAAGTATTGATAATCCTCAGGTTTCATAAATGGCAGCCCACCAGGAGCCTCCTTGGGTACATCAAACTGCTGCCCCCTATTCTCTTCAGGAATTGAATACAAAGGTGTACCCATAGGGGTTGGGGTGGTAAGGAGCTTCCTTGCTGGTGTCCTTATAGGTACATATGAAGCCGGTGGCTCCAAAATCTTATAACCCTCCTGAGGAAACATCGCATCCAACTCCTCATCACTCAGAGGCCTATTTCTGTCTTCTATGTCCTTCTCCCACCTCAACAAATTATACTGTTCAGGTGTCATTGCCCCTCTTATATTAATAGCACCGGGTGTCGGAGTAGCGAGATCAACCCCACCAACTGGAGTAATGCCTGGCGTAAAGGCAGTTGGGGTAGCACCAGGAAGAGGAGTAGAAGAACCCATTGTTGCAGGGGTCTCATCCCATCGAGATCGTTGCCTTTTGGGTGTTGGAGTAGCCACACCCGAAAGCTTTGGAGTTGCATCCCAAGCCATGCCTGCTGGTGTAGCACCAGGCGTTACACCACCAACTGGTGTAGCATCGGAATCAGCCAACCTTCCTGGTGTTGGTGTCTCATCCCATCTATTTCTCCTTGACCCAGTAGCTGGAGTTACAGCTTCAGCTCGACCCGGAGTTGGAGTAGCATCCCAACGACTTATCCCCGGTGTAGCATCAGGAGCATCCCAATCTGAAACTTTGGGTTTTTTCACACTTTCTTGAGCCTCTTGAGATTGGTCCCATCGATTTCTTCGTTTTTGAGCACCCGCAACTTGAGAAACACCATCGCTAGCCTTCTCCCTCTCCTCTTCTTCTTGCTTCTTCGCAAGGCGCATTTTCTCCTCCCTTTCCTTCTCTTTCTCTCTCTTAATGGACTCCTCTTTCATGACATCAGCGAAGGTCCTCACCGATGCATCAGGGGTCTTGTCTCCCATCGCAAAGGCATCATTTCGATCAGGCGAGATGATTCGATTAAGCCTTCTCCTTCTATAATCATCTTCTCGATCAATGATTCTTTGGGGTTTTTTGAAACCCACGTCATCTTCTTCACCCCCTTTGGGCACCTCATTTAAGACAGATTTTGGGGCAGTGTATGAAGCAAGTTTGCGGGCAACTGCACGCTCGCCTACATCTTGATTTTCTTCCTCATCTTCATTGACAGGAATTGAGAGCTCATAGCCCTCAAATTTGTTGCCCCCACCATAGAGATCGGCATCAAATGTCACAGTTGTTAGGGAAGCGAGCTCCTTCTCCTTCTTCCTCCTCTCTTCTTGAATCCTGGCTATGTCATCTTCTAACGCCGCCATGTTGTCTTATCCCCCTTTGCTGCAAAAGCATTGAGGAATGAGAATTTTAATAAAGCCAGATTCAAGAAAAAAAGCACTATAATAGCCTAAACCCTAGCAATGCACCATTTTGAGGCACCTCCAATGAGAAATACAAACCTTAAGTACGCAAAGCCCTAATCATCCACCACTTTCAGCAAACCCAATGGGAACTGCAAAACCTAACGCCCTGGAAACCCCATAAATACTCCCTTTGCCATGAATCGGGTTAGAAATATGAAACCCAATCTCCCTAAACCCAATTTCATTTCTCTGCAACTCCAGTGAGGAACTCCATTGATAAATATAAACCCCAAATCCTCCAAAACCCTAGATATCACGCCCAGTCCAATCTGATAAAATCCAAAACCCAAATATCCAGTATACCGCAAAATTAATTACCAATCTTAACCTTCAAAAAATCCCAATCCTTATCATCCAAAACCTACACTTTTCTCACCCATAAACCCAATCACAAACACAAACACAAAAATCTCAAACCCTAACACTACAACCTCAGTTTTCGACACAAAAAAAATGAAACCACAAACTCCCCCACTGCTATTCCCAAAAATAACTACGCTCTCAACACCCTCAAAGCAATCGCAAACATAAAACCTCAACAAAAATATGCTCAAACGTGACAATATCTGGAATCAAAATCTTGATTAATGAATAGAGTAGGGAATCAAAACCCTAAAATTGAAGCGCTGAAGAAAAAAAAAAAAACCTAGCCTTCGTACCTGATTGTAAGCCAAGAAGCAGCGGCAATAATGAAATTCACAGTTTTTCTTGCTTTTATATATAGCGGAAGAAACTAAATCAATACCCCAATCTTTGGCTTTAATGGCCAAAATATCTTAGATTAAATTACTAAAATACCCCCGGATTCCTTTCAAAGGCCTCTCAAATGGCACTAGGCCTCTAGGGAACGCGAGGTGAGGCGGTGTTTATTAAGGAGGATATTACTGCAGTAATGTAGAATATGTTCCCATCCCATACATGACCTTATCACTGTCTATAAATTCTTCGGACGGTCATGACACCTACTATAATCGTAATTTAAGAATAACTTGTTACAAGATGTACTATCTTTCGAAATTGAAATTTCTTTTTTTTTCTTCGTATCCATTCATCTTCATGGCAAGATAATCACTTGGAGGGTTCTCCAACACCGAAAGACTATATAAAGTTTTTTAATGCATTAAAGTTTTTTAATGCATTAGGAAAAGGAGACTGTTTTTAGCTCAATTATAGAATTGTAACAATGATTATTAGGCCTTGGATGTAAGATGGGAGGCTTGATAGTTTGTTATTGCCTGAACTTGAAATTTAAAATTTTATTTTGAATTTTGTAGCACTTCGCTACTACTAAATTTTATATTTGATAGTTTAAAGTGATTGTAACTTTCTTATAACAAAATTGTTGTTCTTGTTCAGGCTTTTCTGTACATGATACTCCTTAAGATCTCTTAAATCTCTTATTTAAAAATTTGAAAACTACAGTAAGTAGGGGTACTTTAGTAATTAGGCTTATTTATGCATGTAGGGGTACTTTAGTAATTGGGCTTATTTATGCATGTAAGGTGCGCACCTTATACTATATAGAAGTAAGATGCAACTCTAAATATTGTCCGTAGTTCTTGTATTCGAAACCTAACGATTGTTTGAAAATCCATATTCAACTTTTAATGATGAACGATTGCTTAAAAATCCATATTCAACTTTTAATTACGAAATTTGAAATTTTAAAATGGTGCAGATCAAACAAATACATAAACACTTGAGAATCTTGAAAGTAGATGGTCCAGATAATACTTTACAAGATGCATTATTTTTAAGACTTGAAATTTATTTTTTTATTTATATCCATACATCTAGAGGTCAAGATGATCAATTAAAAAGTTTTTCAACTTTAGAACACTCTTTTCTACTAGATTTTTTATATGCACATTACTTTGACAGTATAAAGTCGCAACCTTATATAAACTTTTTTCTTATGAAAATATCACTGCTTAATCAAAAAGAATTATTGTAAGTATTTTTAATAAAGGACCCAGTTTCTATGTGCCCAAACCCGTATGTGTAGAAATACGGGCCTATTAATAAATCTATTTTTGAGATAGATTTTTGCACTTACTTTTTAAAAACATGTAATCTCTAACATAGAGATCATAAATATGAAAAAAAAAGAGTTAATTTAAAAAATTAAAAATAATAATTCTAACAAAAAAATATTTGGACCGTTAGTTTTTATTGTTTTTAAATATAATACCTACTTGCATCCATATGTAAGATGGATGCTTTATACGTTTTGGATTGCATATATAGTCATGCGGTCCTGCCTGTCTTAAATAATTTTCCTTTAATAAAATAGTTGGGAAGTAATTTGACCATTTTTAACGGTATATTGCCCTTTAAAAAACTCTGGTTATTTTTGCATGGTATGCTGTAAATCCTCCAAAGAACATAAACGAATTTATCCTTCTTTTAATTTATATATATATATATATATAAAGTGTCAACTTTATAGTGTACAAGTAAAGTATACCTCAAAACTCATCAGAAAAGGTTATTTCGTCATTAAAAAACCCTCCAGTAGATCATATCCACTTTGATATGTATAAATACAAAAGAAATTTTGTATTTCAAGTATTAATAGTTGTATATCTTTATTTAAATTGTCCATAATCAATATATTTAAGTATTCATAGTTATGATAGATCTTCAATGTTTTTTGAGCTTTCAATTTTATAGTAGGGATGAAAAATATATTTTAAGATGGTTATAAGAGTTTCGACACCTAAAATACATCTTACAACGAGATCTTACAACGAGATTTTGAAGTGCACCTTACCACGATGGTTTAAGGTTTACACCTCATACAAACCTCACCAAATAATAAAGACCAACTAGTGCTAATAAATCGTTGCAAAACATAGCAACGGCATAAGGGACCTTAATGTTTTTGGTATTTAAAAAATATAATTATTTTTTTATTTTCATTTTACACTCATATATATTTTTTATTATTATTATTTTTTAAGATACCCCCAGTTTGGAACTCCAAATTTTGAACCAATGTAAGCTCTAAATTTCATAGTTACGGTCAAAATTATATTTTAGGAATTTGTGAGGGCTTTTGGTTTTGAAATTTCTTCTTTTAATGAGATTTAGAGGTACGCCTTATTTTGATTGTCTAAGGTTATAGAAAACCTGATCCTTCTTGAAACTATACGGTTTCAAGAACTTGAAGTTCTAAACCACTTATTCACTTAAACATTAGACAAGTATCCCTAGTTCCAAATGAGGATGTGTAAAAATAAGACACTCATTCAGAACTTCAAGTTTCGAACTCATTATTCACTCATGAAATATGTATACTTGATCAGGAACTTCAAGCTGAAAAATGGAAACACTACCTTTTTTTTCAGTGAATAAGTTGTTCAAGATTTAAGATCTAAACAACTTTGTTTTCAAAGTGGTCCGGCGGGAACTTCAAGTTCTCGACCCATGTCACTTTGGGCATGTTTAAAAAGAAGAGGGGGCTGCCATGGCACCTTCTTCACAAAAAGTGGAAGATGCAGCATCAAAGCTGCATCTCCCACAAATAGGCCTTTTTGTAAAGGGGGGGCATGGGTGGCTGCACTTCCATATTGCAGCTTCCACACACCTCTCACAGGTGGAAATTAGGATTTCTACTCCCAAATAGTTCCACCAATCAAACATGCCTTTAAAATAATAATCAGGTTCAGAACTTGGAGTTTTGAACCCAAGGGATATCTTGGGTTAGAATAAAATAATAATAATGAATTAGAAAAATGGGAGATATTTTCAAATACCGTACAATTAAGGATATTTATGTTAATTTCCTAAAAATTGGCATATTTCCATAGACAAAAACCAATTATGCTACGAACAGCCACTTTATACTAAACTATAGCCAATATATTCTAAAAGAGAGCATGGTACATTAATTCTGTTGGGCAAAAGAGATATTTAATCCACCATACAAATTACAACTACAATTAGTAAAGTGTGTGACATTGCTTTCTCTCGATCATCGTCCAACCAATTGATCAAACAACGATAGACCCATGGATACAACACCATCATCGTCATCAAAACCTTTTCCTAACTAATTTGATACAACACCATATGGACCATATTATATTTTTCCTCTGCAGATTCTGAGAGAGGGAGAGAGAGAGAGAGCAGCTCTAAAATTCCAACGAAGCAACCAATCCTATGTCCACTCGGAAAACATATTATGCACGGTGTGTGTACAGGGTAGGGTATACACATCAGCTCTCCTACATCCATTGCTGGGTACACATCGCGGCCATTCTCATGAAAACGGTAGAGATTAGCTATTGTGCTGCTTCTAAGTCTGTGAGCAAAAAATCACTTCATCTCCACCGTCCATTGATGAAAACGGACCTCAAATGATTGGTATGTATAATCTACAAAAGCAACATGCCCACATGTATAGTACCTCATCCCTTTTTTCACTTCAAATTATCAATATCACCATTGCCTGTGCCTAACCGATATGTTAGACATCTCCTAAACTATCAGACACATTCTAAGTTATTAACATGATTGCCTAAAGAAAAAATACAGTAGAAGAGAGAGACCCATCACCGATGCAAGGCAGCTCTACCACGTGATGCTGCAAGACTAGCCAACTGAGAGATTGCATCGAAATCCTGCCGCCTCATTGCTTCCTTCTCAAATATAGCATCTGATAGAACAACAGCCGATGCTCCAGCATGAATATATGACTCCATGGTATCTGCATGAGGAAACAAAATCACTGAGAAACCCGTTCATGGATATACATGCAAGAATGCATTTATGTGTATGCAATGCATGCATGAACCCAAATATGTGCATGGGTGGATCTCGATAAAATCCGGTGTCAAAACAATTATTGATGTCTCCCTCCCACCTTATGGCTGGGGGACCTGCATAATTGCAAACAGTGGAGTTGTTTCCCACTGGGGATCATACTCTTTAATGTCCATGCTTATTTTTGGGGAGGTAGGAGGAGAGAAATAACAGGATCTTTAACAAGGAAAAGGAAAGGTCGAAGTCATGAATATCCGCAAACTAATAAATGGACAAGGACAATGAGCTAAGATGTAATCTCCGAGGAGTGGACATATCGTATCTGCGAGCATCTCTGTCAGTACATTAACTTTGACCCTCTCAGTTTGTCAAGGTAATCAACAATAGATGTAATGCTTCTCAAAATCTAAATAACAACTTGATGGTTAATAGGAGTGATATGATGAGAACATATTGGCCAAGCAATCTCTAGTCTACATCAGTGACTCACTAGTTTGATATGTCGGAATTTGGGAAACCATAATGTCTTTTGTTGCTGTATTTCAGATTGGTAAATTCTTTTCATTTCATTGTATGGAGTGTAACTTTACAGAAAGAGAAAGGAGAAACCACAAATATATTATTTGGGTATAGTCACATTTAAGAATCTCAATATACAAGAGATGGCATCGGTTTGGTTTAGCTTGATGGTTTGTTATGCTAACTTGGTTTGGCATAAAGAGCATTGAAGCTGAAAAGCATAACCCATGGCACGCAAGCCAAAAAATGTCGAGATAAACCAAGGAATAAGCCTCTTGAGGAAAGCAAAAATAAAAATAAAAAAGAAAAGCAGGAAAGATTGCAAAATTGAGGAAAACATATTTATCAATACATTATTCAAAAGAAGAATTTAAGTTGGAAGTTACTAACACCAATACGAAGTTACAAAATCAAAATCATATAACTGCATTTGAACTTTAAAGCAGTGGTTTAAAGAATGGATCGGTGCCCCTGATCAAGCACCCCAAAAACCCATCCAGATCGGTGAATCGGCGATCCGGATCGGGAGTCGGCCGAATCGGTCGGATTAAGCCTTCAAAAAAATCCCAAAAAATTATTAAAATTCATTATAAATGTTGTTTCTTAATAATCCAATAAGAAATGGGGGTACTGTATTATTAACTTTCATTTTTTTCATCAATATACGAATATTGATATTTTCGTTCCCTGTATGAAGATTCTCATCAAATATTTATTAAAATCTAACTAAAGATAATATTATACATTAAAATTAGAATTATGGGTATGTATGTTATTATTTAATCATTATTTTACTATACAAATAAAAATAAATTTGAAATTTGTCTTATAATATCATCTAATTTAAAAATCTACAAATTTAACAATAAATTGGGAAAATCGGTCAAATAAGCAAATTTTGTCTCAAAATATTTTAAAAAAATCATGATGAATATTTAAAATAGTGTTCTTTTAGTTTCTAAAAGAAATTAGTTGCCTCAGTCCAACTAAGCCTTTATACCCAAAAAGGAAAAAGCTTCTATCAGGTTGCAACCTTAAAATGTAGAACTACGGATGCACCGATGCACCTCAAAAATCTATCGGAAAAGGTTGTTTTAGTATTGAAAAAGCCTCTAATTGATCGTCTCAATGTCGAGATGTGTGACTATGAAAAAATAAAGGATTTTGAGTCCCAAAAGTGATGCATCTTACAACACATTATATAGGCCGTCCATTTTCAAGATTTTCATATGTTTATAGATCTACTTGATTTTAATCATTTTTGGCGATTAAAATTTTATAATTAGATATGAAAATAGATTTTGAGATAATCTTAATAATATTTTTACATCAAAGTTATATGCTACAGTGAAATTTGGAGGTGCGCCTTAAATGGATTGTTTAAGGTTGCAACTTGCAACCTTATAAATGAGGTCCAAATAAGTCTTCCATCGCACTTGAAAACCAAGCACGAATAGTCTGACATCCAACGATTAAAGGCTGAAATAGCCATAGAATAGTCTATCTCTTAGCCTTTTATGTAAGGCTGCATGCTCATAATGGTGGTTGGTAGGTATTTATGGTAGCTGCAGGTACATGTAAGAAGTTTTAAATAAAATAATGTAAACGGTGGCTGCAGCAGGTACGTGTGGTGTAAGAAATTTATATTAAAAAATAAATTTGACATTAAAATAATGTAAAAAACCCAGTTCTTCAGGATCCCGATATATCATTGGATCCGAAACGCTTTGGACAATATCCGATCTAGATCGAGCAATTTCGATCCGGATCGGCGATTTTTCAAACACTGCTTTAAAGCCATAAAACAAAACAAAAAAACAAAATCCTCAGTGGGTGATAATAGGATCTTCTTTTTAGCAATGTAATAGAATAAAACAATACAAAATTTGATGCTCTAGTACTTCAAAAGAAGCTTATGAGTTGCATCATTCAAATTCAGCATCACCAAGTAGTACTTCAAAAGAAGCTTATGAGTTGCATCATTCAAATTCAGCATCACCAAGTAACCCCCAAGAAGTTCAGCATTACAGATGTATACCAACAAAAAAAAGGTCAATTCAAACATTACAAGTCAATGCCTTAAACTTGAGCATCAGCAATGCTCTAGCCTGCTAATCAATGGATTGCACACCTCATTGGTAGAGTTCAAATACAAGTGGTGTATAATATTCAACTTTGGAGACATTTACGCCACCCATGTCTATATATTTCCATCCATGCAAAAAAGAAAAACTGTTATTAGTTCCTACCAATACATAAAAATATTATGGTAGTTTGGTTTACATGGAATTTTACAAATTTCGAAAAAAATTACGAGTTTTTTGGTTTCCGGCATAACAGGATTCATGTAGCTAACCCAAATAGTTGGGATAAGGCTCGGATGATGATGAAAATTTTATAAGTATTTACCCAGAATCAGTACTTATGGGAACATGATAGTAGCCAAAGACAGAAGGGTCACGAAGATGTCAAGGTGGCATCCCAGTGACCCTCACTCCCCTTAGCCACTAGTATTACATTTCATTCAGTTGTACAGCATTTTATTTATAGTGTATTTTGACATAAAAATACATTAAATTGTAACTTTAACAAGCCAAGTGATCCAAGACTTGGATAACCTTATCACGGATAGATTCTCCTGATAGAATAAGCATGATAGATGACTACTCGTTGGACATAAGCCCTGGAGTGACAACAGTGTCTTTCTATTTTTCTTCGGGGCCATCATTTATGATACAAAAGCTACTGTTTTCTTGTTATCAGCAACTCCTATAGATCAGTATCTCAGAATTGGCTAGAACTCCTTAAAAGGTACGTTTTGGGTGTTCTACCAATGCTTTGGTTTCCAACAAAGAAAAAACATTTTCTAAAAGTTCAATAATGAAATTTCAAGGGCGAAGGCTACTTTCGTGGGATTGATTCTCCTAATAGTACTTGCATTATGGATTACTACCATAGTCGTAAATTCCTCCAAGTATTTCATATATTCAATATTTTCCCATGCAAAGAAGAAACAAATAAAAGCGCAATAGTTTAAATTTTTTTTTGCAGCAGTATTTAATGGGGAAAAACAGCACTGCAAAAGTATTAATATATTCCACAATGGAAATAAAATAATTATCAATAGCACTACTTAAAAGGAAAGCGTAGCCCATAAAAGGACATTATATGATTGATGTTTATAGAATACCATAATTTAGGAAGGAAAGATGGGAACAAAATATCTTCCTTCTTCAATAGAAAAAACAAGTTTTAAAGATACTTGTCACAAAAAAAAAGGATATGAAAGATTATGTGAAATATCAATACCAAATGAAAGGTTATCATCCACTCAATCACAGTATCTACCTATTGTGATGCCCTGAGAAGCAACCATCGGAATATTTGAAAACGGCTTCTTTATTGCAGATATATAATGAGGTCCGCCCAAAGAGGTGACAGGATAAACCTACAAACAGATCACAAAAGTCAATAAATAACCACGAAACATGCCAGAACTTGCAGAACCAATTTTACAAGTTTTGAAAAACATAAGACCAGGCGGACCTTCACAATCTCTGCATTTGCATTATATGCACTTAGTACCTGAAGAATCACAAAAGGGATGATAAGCCCACTACTGAAGTAGGGAGTCAAATTGAAAAATAATGCCAGAAATTTGAAAACTAGAAGAATCAGTGAAGCTAATAACAGTTACAAAATTATCCAAAAAAAAAAACAGTTACAAAAGACAGCAAAGCATAGTGCGCACATTCAAAGTGTGGAGAATTGGTAAAGTTTCCAGAATATCTAAGCAAATTAAAATTTTGTGAGATAATTCTATATTTTTACTTGGTCAATAAGATGCAACTACAGGGATAAGATTACGATCACTTAAGAGATTCCCAAACACAACAATTCTTACTTCTGTAGGGGTCATCACTCCAGGAATATAGAGAACTGAACTTCCTCTCAAATCAATCAAAATCTCCTGAACAAAACCACAAAGAATAAACTTGTATATGTGATTCGTACTCAAATCACAGATAAGGGGAAATCTTCTAAAAATTTGAAAAACCACTCCAACATGAAGGTAAAGCATCATGTAAGTAGATCCTAGAGAGCCAAATACAAGCATTGCTATTTTTTAGAATAAGTAATGACAATTGCAACGTATGTATTACGTAAAAGGCTAACAAAACTAGCAGGAAGTCTTTTATAGAAAGCTTCGGGTCTAAACTAGTTAACAGTCTTTTAAAACTACATGATGGTCATCACATAGGAAATAAAATATCCCGCATGAGGAGTTGAGGACATACAAGTTCAATTTCAATTTTAAGTCCTACATGTGTATGCATATGCATACTATCGCTTTTAAATCAGTTTAGATTATAATATCACAAAGAGACAGATGCAAGAAGATAGTTGAAGCGAGATTCTCAAGAAGCATGTGTTGAGAAAGACACATGTGTATCCAAGAGAGATGCAGCTTTTTCAGTGAATAAAGGGGCAGACCAAAATATAAAATTAGACTACCCATAAACTTGATGAACTACAATCGCCACCGAGAACCATCTTGAACTAATTGGGAAGATCAAGAAAATTCATCTAAGAGAATAAATCTAAAATGCAAAAGCATGCCCACTTAGAAAGAGGCTCTCCAATGTAACTATAAAGCAGGACTTAATGACTTTATCTGCAGCATCAAAATACATTAGATGAATTTTTCTCTTCAAAGTAAAACACATACATGGAAATAGTATAAACTAAGAAAAACTTGGGAGTGAGACTTAAGAATTGTGTGACTCCACACGAAGAAGTCAACTTTTAAAGGCTGGACTTGTTCTTACCTATTTATCATTTGTTTTAGTTGTAGTGATAAATTTTATCTTTCTCTCGATCCAAAAGCTTACAAAAGACAAGGTCTTTCTCCGGATAAAAATCCAAGGTCGGTTTTGTGCCCTAAATCTCTTATTTTTCTTGGCCTTATACATTTTGGGGCATCAACTAACAAAATAATTAGAGAATGAGAGTGGGGTTTCTTTTTTCTTCCAAACCCAACTCCATCCTATGTGCTTTCCTTACAAGAATCGTGTCTTTTGATTGAAGTACATATAGCACTCTTTTTTTATGTTGCATAAGTACAGATACCGTTCTTTTTATATTTCAAAGACACATAAGTTTTAAGTGACAATCGGTCTACATCAAGGGTTAGTGTTGAGTCCATACCCCTTTGTCTTAGTCCATACCGCGGTGTATGTTGTTTGTGGACGACAAAGTTTTGATCGATGAGACCCAAAGCGGAGTCAACACAAAGAACTTTGGAGGCATACGATAGAATCTAAAGGTTTTAAAATTAACCGAACTAAGATTGAGTGTATGGAATGTAAGTTAGTAATTATAGGAGTAGCGGTAATGAAGTAATTAAGATTGACGGCCAAGAAATACCAAAATGAGCACACTTTCGATATCTTGAGTTGATAATCCAAAAAAATGGATAGATTAAGGAAGATGTCGCACATAGAATAAGAGCTGGGTGGGCGAAGTAGATATATGTAACCAGAGTTTTATGTAAGCTGAAAGGGAAGATCTATAAAACAGTTGTGAGACCTTGCTTTATGGGGCAAGAAACAACATACACATAGGATAAGTGTAGTTCAAATGAGGATTTCGAGATGATGAGTGGCAAGACAAGGAGGGATGGAATTCAAAATGAACATTCAGGACAACTTAGGTGCAACTCCAATAGAAGATAAGATGAGAGAATGTAGACTTAGGTGGGCTGGGTATGAGCAGCGTAGACTCAGTACAACACTTGTTAGGAGGTGTGGGTTGGTCCAAGTAAAAGGCTCAAAAAGGACAAGGGATAGTCCCAAAAAGACATTGTTGGTAGTAGTGAGAAAAGATGTGAGGACTTATGGCTTCATTGAGGGTATGGCCCTTGATAGAGCAGAATGACAAACAATTTCGTGTAGCCAACCCCAAATAGTTGTGAAAATGCTCTAATGATGATAATGATGAAAGACATCTTATCAAAGTCATAACCAAACAAGGTGCAGCCTACTTGACAACATTTCTCAGTTTTTCTTTAAAAAAAAGAAGTGCAACCCACTTTATAAACTAAGATTACCAATTTCTCAAATTTTTTAGTAAATCTATTATAGTTGCTCTCAAAAATAAATGTCCTTGAGAACATAGTTCTAATAACTTTATTTTACGTCTCCTATAATACTTATAAAAGACCGCTAAAGATATTTTAGTAAAACAAGCTTCTGGTTTCCAGAGACTATCTAAACAAATTTAGAAATATTTTTCCCTGTAAGTTTTTAAACCTCCAATCTAAGAAACTTCTTTCCTAACTTCCAAATTATTCACTTTTGTAATTTATGACACTCCGTAATATGCTCTCTCAATGTTTCAACCTTTTCATTTGCATTCCCATAAACTTACTTTAATTGCCACAGTACAATCAAAGTGAAATATTTTGATATAAAACAGACAATTGTACTAATTTATTATTACTGTATAGCATAGAAATATGGAACCTAAGAACTTATGAACTGTATTTAACGATCAAGTAAAGAAACATAACATGGCATGAATAACACAGACCAGTTAATCATAATACACCAAATCTAAATAAGTGGTGAACACAGTAATATAGGATAACTCAATTTCTGAAATTTTGTGAAGTGCAGATGCAATAGGCTAATAAAGAGATAGCTTGCTCTAGCTCTATTCTGAAATGCTTGATACACACACCTTGATTGTAGCAGGACTCATGAGGAACTTTGCTCCAGCATTTATGGCACATGTTGCATCCTTAGCATTTAAGATAGTCCCAGCCTTTAAAAAAACAGAAGTTTTAGATCAGTCAGCACAGTATCTAGCCTTAAGGTGGCACCTGGGGAATCAATTAAAGAGCGTACTGTATGCCTGCAAGCTAAGGAAAATAAATGAAACATTACTAGCTAAAGAGGGTCGCTCACTATGTTCAAAAAGGCGGAGGAGGTTTCCTAGGCAGGTGCAAGGTATCGCCCGGGTGGGGGGGGGGGGTTCTGTAGAGAGTGTGTGTGGTGTCTGTCTGTAGAGAGTGTGTGTGTCTCTGTCTGTAGAGTGCATGTGTGAGGCCTCACATGAAATTTTCAAAGATCATCTTCTCTTTTTCTTATCTTATATCTAGAGTAAGAAAGATAGAGTATGTGCATTCGTGTTTGTGAGAGACAGGTCTTGAGCACTTTGGAAGACGTTCTTCTTTTAATTCTTCTAGGATGTCGAGAGATAGAGAGAGAGAGAGAGAGAAAGAGAGAGGGGGGAACTCGCATCAAACACTTGGAGGTCATATTCTTCTTTTTCTTCATCTTACATGTACAGCGAGAGCATATGGGTCTATGTGCGTGTGTATGCGAGAGAGAGAGAGAGAGAGAGAGAGAGAGAGAGAGAGAGAGAGAGAGAGAGACGACGTCGTACGTACGTACGTACGTACGGACGACTACTTCTTCTTTCTTTACTTTACGTTTAACGTACGAGAGACGACGACGACGTC
>NW_006497357.1:1137215-1200381 GCF_000471905.2 Amborella trichopoda
AGAGGAGTAGAGGAGAGTAGAGTACGTACGACGTACGTAACGTCGTACGTACTACGTACGTACTTACGTACGTTACTACTTACTTACTTACTACTACTTAAGTACAGAGAGCACATGGGCCCATGAGAGAGAGAGAGAGAGAAAGGGGCCTTAAATAGGCCTTATCTGTTTTCTTTTATGGAGGCTTTCTTTTTCTTTTCTTTTTTTAAGGGGGTGGCACTAGGAGGGCACCCAAACCGCCCTTGAGCCCGCCCAGGCAAGTGCATGGGGCATCCCCTATCTAGGCTATGCCTAGGCGGATTGTCGGTGAGGCCGCCTAGGCAATCGGGCGGCCAACCTTTTTCATCATTGGTTGCTCATATAGTGCTCATGTTCCAAAGAATGATAAAATAGTTTACAATATGATAACATCTATGCATGCATTTATATAAGTCTACATTATTTTGAAGTTCTATACTATGCATTCCCTCCGTACTTCATTTAGAGTGTAACCAATGAATTTTATCTAACTCATTTTCCCAGTATACCTGGCTAAAGCTTTTTTTTTATTACCAATACATCCAGCTAAGGCAACTCATAAGCTAAATTTTGCATCATGTGTTTCATGATACAAGAAATTGAATCAACGAGCAAAATTTAAAAACTTGCAATAGTCAAGCAAATATTTACTCCAATTATCGATGAAGGATGGTCCTTCGTGAGTGCTGTTATCACCTATACAATGAGGTGAAATGAAATTAGTCTGTTGCACAAAGATTGGATCATATAAGTTATAAAGAACTTAATGTTCTGCATAAAGCCAAACAACCTCAAACACACCTGGAGTAGACACCACAACCTCTAGCTGCAAAATAGGAAAAAAAGCCATGGTCATGAAATAAAGAAGAAAGCCCCCCAAAACTTAATAAAACAATTGAAAAAAATGATGATTCCTTCAATCTTTTTAATGTGTTCCAATATCTTGAAGATTTTCTCGACACACAATGCAAGTTAATAGAAGTACATGAACTGACCATTGATATGCCACCTCTGAGAGCCGCACAAGCAGCCTCCATAGCAAGCTGTCCACTGCAAGGGAAATTTTTAAATAAGCATGTACTTCATTCTACTTTAGAGAGAATGTGAGAGAGAGAGAGGGGCGGTGGGGGGGGGGGGGGTTAACAAACATTGGTAGTACAGTTCATTTAAAAGAGAGAGAGAAAAGTTTAACAAACATTGGAAGCACAGTTCATTTTAAAAAATAAACAAAACCAAAGATGGAAGAAGTCAGCATAGTTCGTGACCTGGCATTGAATGAGCGCTTGGAAATATGAGAAAAAGGAAGTGTGAGACAGAGAGGTTTAACAAACATTGGAAGCACAGTTCATTTTAAAAAAGAAACATAACCAAAGATGGAAGAAGTCAGCATAGTTCGTGACCTGGCATTGAATGAGCGCTTGGAAATATGAGAAAAGGAAGTGAGTTAATGGAGATACTATGCTACAGGAGGGGTTTGGTTCATGTGGTATGGGTTCATGGGGAAATCATGGGAGCGATCATTGATGTTTTTATCATCTATGCCAACAACAATACTGAGAGCTTGAAACATCTAGAACTGTGATAAATTCTCTGATCATTTGAACTATAATACTGATTAAAAGTACATGAATACATGAAAAATTTTGTACCCATCACTGAATCAAACCTTGGTCAGTCCAACTAGGACTAACCCACTTTACTCGGACTCTGCAGGCTTCCAAATCTGGAACCAAACCCATGGGAGGCGGACAAGTGTGGCATGTTCCCAATATTCTAAAATTAATAATACTCGATCAGTATCTGACAGACTCGGCCAAGTCTGTTGGACATGACTCAAGCTCGGGATCTTAACAAGTCCCAACCCAAGTCTTTCTAAATCACTGGCTACCAATTAATATGCAAGAGTGAAATCTGAATCTGTGTGAAATTATCCAATTATTTTATCGTGTATACCAATTATACTACAAGAGATACGTGAATGTGACAAAATAGAAAAGTGAATGTGACAAAAGCTCTGATTATTTGATTATTCATGCAACTTAAGATGCAATAATACTATAAGAAAATCTATAACTGTGACAAATTCTCTGAATATTTTATCTCCAAACTCTTGTCAGTATTTTATCACAAACATATTGAACTAACGAGATAATATGACAAAGCTATGACCGCGACAGATTATCTGGTTATTTGATTGTTTACACCAATTGTCATATCTATGATGGAAAGAACCACAAAAATTCTGAATATCAGTTATTCAGATGAAAGAAAACTTTCGCAAAAATGTGCATAACAAGGAGCAACGCACAGGGAGAAAGCATGTATGGAGAGAGACCAGTCCAGTATAATACCGAAAATATACACACAAATAAGAGAATTTGAGAGCGGTAGAGAGCATTAGTTCGAGAGAGATAGAGAGTACCTTTGAGCGCGAAGACATGCAATGACACCGGAATTCTGGATCTCCACCAAGGTTTCATGGCGAGAAGAGAGAGAAAATTGCCGAAATTTTGCCGAAATTCCATGGGAATAACATCGTAGGGGCGTTTCAGTTGGCCGCGCAAAGGAGGGGGGAATGCACAGAGCAGACGCCATTGCCCAAATTTTAAATTAGGGTTTTTATATGAAAGCCATGGCGCTCTCATTTTCCTTTAAATCGTTTTGCCGGGTGAGAAATCCCCTGTTTGGATGGACCACTAAACCAGTTTAATTCTATTTCTTAACACACTAGTTTGAGGATTGTCGCACACCTTGTTTGCCTTGTCCATTATTGAAACTCTAACCCTGCTCGTTTGGAAGAACACGGGAATTAAAATTTGCTTGGGACACGCAATAATAATTGTGCTTGATATTTCAATTAAGGGTGACAATGAGCCGAGTTACTCAACCTAGCCGGCTTGGACAACAAAAAATGCCCAAAGTGCCGGGCCAGGGCCTTGCAGCTATAGCCCAAGGGCCAAGATTGGCATTGGCTCAGACATGGTTGTCTAGATTGCCCCAGCTCGATCTTTCTTCCTTTATGTTTTTCTTTTATTTCTATATGTTTCTATTTGTCCTAGCCGACCTGATAGGGCTAGGGTCGAGCCTGGAGCAAAGGCTATTTGCCCTTATCACGGCCGGAGTGGGTTGGACCAACCCCTTGGGGACTAGGGTTAGGACCGGCTTGGCTTTCACGTTGTCGATGAACTACGACGATAATAATACTAATAATAAGCAAAATAAAAGATATAGCTCTTTTTTTATATGTCTCAAAGAACATATCAAATCTACATTGTCTAACTAAAATAAACAGTACAGAATATCCAGACCTTATTTTTACACATAAGGTTTCCACCTTGTATAAACCACACCAACATTTTACTTTCAATATAATGGGGAACAAGGTAGTCAGATACAAGGCATGAAATATGGGGGGTAAAATTGTCATTTTTAAATAAATTTAAGAGCTTATTTATTACCTTGCTATTTGAAGTATATGCATAATATTGTTGCTCCAAGTATTTGGTAATTTCTGAAATATAATGGCCATTAGACTTAAAATAATCTCTAATTCACCAAAAAAACTAAGACTGTATAATCAACTTCATTAGAGAGTAAACAATACTTCAATTAATTGCCCAAAAAAAACAAGGCTTCAATTTTATTTTTTTATTATTATATTATTATTATTATTTTTTAATAAAACAAGTTGAGATATTCCCACCATGGTACACTTACGCCCTCGAGCAAAAGACCTACTTATAAATTTTTTCACCGTAGTTTTGAGATCAAATTTAGAACTATTGTCTATGTATTTTCTACGAGAAAAAAAAATTGTGTTATTAACTATGTAGATTACACCATCTAAAAATATGACAGTTTTTGTTCAATCTCGACAACACTTAATTATTTGAGGCATATATTGAGTGCATATACAAGCACAAATATTAGGCCCTACCACTATAGGTCAAAGATGTTTTATCTCCATAATTTGCGGTCTAATAAATATTCCTATATACAATAAATGAGAATACAATATTTTGGGGAAAAAAATTGAAGGCAAAAATGACCTTGCACATGTGTGTGTACTATATTAGATGGCGAATGATGAAGATGACGATGGCGAGGGATCTGGTAGCCATGGTAAGGAAGATGGGAGATTGAGGCTTTTGGGATCAGTGGGATGTTTAATAACCCCGTGAGGGTTCCTTTGGTCGCTATTGACAAAAAGAATCTAGGACTTTTGGAGTTCCCTACCCTCTCTATGTTACTGAGTCCTTCTCACCCCCTGTGAGAGATTTTTTTGGCCTAGAATATTAGGGAAGACGTGATTGGAATCTTGATTACTCCCCTAAAGTCAAAATCATCGGAGGTAATAAGGTGGTTTTCAAGTTAAGATCAACCGAAGATGTCTCGTTGGCCCTACGAAATCGTTTATGTAGAATAAGAGGGTCCCTTCTCTCTCTTGATCATTGGAAACCTTCGGACCACGCTTCTTTGGCTAATAAGAAGCTGGTGTGGATTCGTTTGTGGGGCATTCCCCTACATGCTTGGAAAACTGGAAACTATCAAAAGAATTGCTTCTAGTTGTGGGTTTACTGCGATTTGGACTGGGATTTTTTCTTTGGCAAATATTGCCATTTTGTCCGTGTTAAAATTTGGATTGTGACTGATCTTCCCCTTCCTGAGACGATTAAGCTTTTGGTTGATGACTCTTTCTTATTTATGTATCTCTGGATACAGCTGATGCCAAGCTCTTTCAGAAGCAAGAGCCTCATAAGCCTGTTGTGGCTTTATCATCCCTACAATATAATGCTTGGCATGTCGTCTCTGGCCGAAAAAATCTGTAGCCTCAATTAACCACTAAGGCCCCAGAGATTGTTCATGCTGTGAAAGGTGGTTCTCATCGACATCATAAAAAGGTAAATCATCAGAAAAAATCAAGGGTTGCTCTAAACTTCCATATCTCAAAAAAATGGGTCCCCTTCGGTCATTTTTCGGCATGGACAAAGGGTTTTTCGGTAGCCTTTCTTCCCCCTCACCTTGGAACTTTGTGCGGTCTCATCCTGTGAGGGCACACTGTCGGGTCCACAAGAACTTTTGGAGGGCGTCGTTGCAGGTATGAAAACCAATTCAAATCCCCCAAGCTACCTAACACTTGCACCGCCTCCTTCACTGGCAGCGTAACCCTCTCTCATGATGCCCCATATCTCCTGTCAGCCACCTTTCTTTCTCTTGCAAAAACCATCCTTACCACCGTACTCTGTCTCTGGAAAGGGACAACCATACCTGGCTTTACTTTGCAGGAGCCTGTATGTTTGCATGTCTTGGCTGCACTTCATTGGTTTTTGCTTGAAGGGGTGTTGTGCTACCTTCTCACCATGTATCCCTTGTCATATCATCGTGAAGGCATCAACGCACTTCCCCGAAAGTGCAAGCAACGCTTCGATCCTCTGCTCATTGACCCGATGGCCCTTGTCGACGTATCATCCGATGATGATGAAGAACACAGTGCGATCTCCCCTGCTTCTCCACGCCTGCAGCATTCCGTTGCGTTAGTGGTAGCTGAAAATGTGATTCCTCTCTCTACGGCTTCCTGCACTTTTCAACTTAAAAGGGTGGATGCAACCTCCTGTAGCGTAGGTTTACATGTTATCAGAGACACTCTTGAGGATCTAAAACTGTTGCCATGTTTTCTGATAAGGGTTTGGAGTTTAACATTTCGATAGGGTTTTTCCATGAGGAGGTCAGACGTCTCAGTAAATAAAGGCTTGCTCAGCAGCAAGGAGACTCGGCTCAACCTGACCCTGAATGTGACGTTGCGGCTCAACCTAATACTATTTTCAAGAAAAATAATACGCTGGGATATGTGAGAACCAAATAGTCGGCCTGTCTGGAAGCCCGGGGGATTGTTAAAAAGACTGCTATGGTGGTGTGAAACCAAAGTCCGCAACCAAACTTCATTGACCTCTCAGAGATTGTCACTTTGGACGATCACATATGGATTTAGACAAAAAACTACAATCTGCTCTTCACTCTGGCCTAGATGCAACCTGCTTTGAGCCAGGTTCTTCCTCATCCTTATTCTAACATGAATATCTTATCGTGGAAAGTAAGGGGCCTGGGTAACCCCACTACTAAAAAGGATGTTTCCTTTTTGGTAGCCAAATTTAAACCTTGGATTTTGCTTCTTTAAGAAACCAAACTTTCTAGTTTGACTGTTTCTGATGCTAGGCATGTTTGGGGTTCTAGTATTGTTTCTTTTTGTGGAATTGATGTTGTGGGGGTCTCGGGGGGCATATGGGCCTTGTGGGACCTTATGGTCCTACAATATTTTGTTTCTATCATCCGAGATAGGTTTTTGCGTCTTGGTTTTCATGGCCCTATCCCTGGTTTTTTATAGGGTTTACTTAATGTTTACGGTCCCACTGATTTTGCTTCTAAGGAGGCATTTCTTAATGTTATGGAATCTGTTATTTGCAATTTCAATCTTTCAGTATGTATTGGTGGTGATTTCAACTTTATAAGACGACCTGATGAATGTTCTATACGCTCAACTATTAATTCGTCTATGCGGCTTTTTAATCATTTCATTAAAAGTTTGTCTCTTATGGAATTACCTACTGTTGGAACCAAGTTTACTTGGTCCAATAATTCTGTCTCTTCCCTGTCTATGTCCAAATTGAATAGATTTTTGGTCTCTTCGGACTATGCTGAGACCTTCCCTTTGGTATCGGTCAAAGCCCTCCCACGTCTTTCTTTGGATCATATCCCTTTGTTACTTTCTACTACCTTAGAAAGAAGTGGTCCTCAACCATTTAGATTGGAATTGGGTTGGCTGGAAGATAGTGCTGTCATTGAATTAATCACCTCCACATGGCAGCATTCGCTGTTGGTTGGCTCCATAGACTTCCAGCTGCATAAAAAACTCATAAGCATCAAACATAAACTTATTGCATGGAATAGAGAACATGGTAGAAACGTCAAAGCTAAAACTAATGATCTTTTAGAGGAGATTGCCTTCTTAGATCACCAGATTCAGCAGGCTGGGTCCTTGTCTATCGAGCTCTATGAGGCAAGAAAATCCAAGTTAAATGAACTCCTCAATCTTCATAAAATTGAGGAATTATATTGGATGCAGAGGTCTAAGTTCAAACGGCTTAAGGAGGGTGATTGGAACACTAAATTCTTTCACTCTATAGCTAGTGCAAGAAGAAGGTAGAACGACATCTCTGGTCTCACTATCCCAGGTGTGGAGTCTGATAATAGCAATGCTTGGAATGAAGCTATTGTTTCACAATTTAAAAAGGCCTTTTCTTTGGAAATTAAATCTACCCCTATTCATAATGCCTTTTAGAACCCTTTCAGCTGACTCAAGTGCCCTTTTGGAACGTGATATTTCCTTAGAAGGACTTAAGAGGGCAGTCTTTTCATTTATTTGTGACAAAGCTCCAGGTCCTGATGGATTCCCTTTGGTGTTCTTCGAAAGATTTTGGGACCTTACAAAATTGGACCTTCTCCAAATGATTAGAGATTTTATGCGTTGAGGTGAAATTTTTAAAAGGGTTAATGCCACCTTTATTGCTCTGATCCCTAAAAAGTATATTATTGCAGAATTGTCTGCCATCCAACCTATTAGCTTATTATCAAGTATCTACAAGATTCTGGCAAAGGTTTTGACCAAAAGGTTGAAACCCGTACGTCCCTCTCTCATTTCACCCAACCAACATGCTTTTGCTCACGATAGCCAAATTACTAATAGTATCCTGGTTGCCCAATAATGCATTCACTCTAGAGTGCGAAGTCAAATTCCTGGGGTGGATATTAAGCTGAATCTTGAGAAGGCTTATGACCGAGTTGAATGGTGTCTTGTTGGAGATTCTCAGAATTATGGGTTTTCAAGAAAAATGGAGGAGGTGAATTTTTTGGTGCCTATCTTACAACCATTTTTCAATCCTTGTTAAATGTTATCATGTTGGTTTTTTTAATGCTACTAGGGGCCTTCGCCAAAGAGATGCCTTATCTCCTTTCCTTTTTCCTAGTTATGCAGAGTACTTTAGTCTTATGCTCCAGAACGTGGAGAATCATCCAGAACGTGGAGAATCATGGCAAGTTTACAGGCTTTAAAGTGCCTACTTCGATTCCTCTCGTTTCCCACTTACAACATGCAGATGATACTCTCATTTTCTACGATGCTTCAACGCACAAGTTTCTAATCTTGCTTGTTTTTTGGATTGTTGTGAGGCAACTTTGGGAATCAAAGTCAATTATAATAAGACACTTCTCTTTGGAATCAATTGACTTAGCTGTTCGTATTGGCTGTGCAATTGGGCTCATTTCCTTTCTATTATTTGGGCATTCCTCTCTCTCTCTCTCTCTCTCTAGACACCTTGTCTCAATTTGGGACAAGATCATCCAAAAAGTTCAAGTTAAACTGAATCTATGGAAGCCCAAGTACTTCTTTATTGGTGGCAGAGAGACTTTGTTACAATCATGTCTTTCAAACTTGTCGATTTATCTCATGTCACTCTTGTAGATGCTAATCGCAATAATTAAGAAAATTTAATTGATGGTGCGAAATTTTTTATGGGGATCCATCGGGGAGGTTCGAAAATTTCATTTGCTCAAATGGGATCGAGCGTGTACCCCCAAGAGAGAATGTGATTTGGGTATCTACAAATTTAAATATATGAACGGGGCATTACTTTGTAAATGGTGGTGGAGGATTTTCCAATGTCCTAACCATCTCTGGGTGGAGATCCTTTCTTCCAAATATGACAGGGATAGATTTGGTATGTGGATTGCAGGAGGTCACCCGGATGAAGCTTCTTTCCTATGGAAGCCCATATTTAGGTGCAGACTGATGATTGCTAACCACTTTTGCTGAAATGTGGGGAACGGTCGGCAAATTTCATGTGGTTGGGGGAGGTTCCTTTGAAGTTGAGCTTCTCACTACTTTTTGCTAAGGTGCTCCATCTGAATACCTTGATTGCTAATATGTTCGAATTTGTAGGTACCGATGTAAACTGGCATATTACTTTCCCATACAATCGTATTAGTGGCGAGGTTTATAACCAGTGATTACAATTGTTGAACCTATTACACCAAGTTTACATCTCCCCTAATCATTTGGACGATCTCGTGTGGGAACTAGAACGTGATGGCCTTTTCACGGTGAAATCATGTTACAGGCTTCTCTTTCATGATAGTGGGTGATGGTTGCTACGTATTGCACCTAAGATCAGGAAGTAGCCGATTCCTCATAAGGTTCAAGTTTTCATCTGGCTTGCTATTTAGAATAAGATTCTAACCGTCGACAATTTGATAAAGGGAGGTAAGATTTTACCTAACATCTGTCTTATGTGCAAAACGGACAAAGAAACATGTAGTCACCTCTTTATCCATAGCAAAGTTGCTTCCAGTATACGTTATTAGTTATTTGGTTTACTGGGCATCCAAGCCTCCCTTCCCTGGTCAGTGATCGACATTGTCTCTCATTTAGAATTTCACCAATTTACCTGTTGGGGGCCTTAAGGTGTGGCAAATAGCTAGAGGGGTTGTCCTTTGGGAAATTTGGAAAGAAATAAACCGACGTACCTTCGAAGGAGTGAGACTCTCAGATAATTGTGGCCTATTTGATAATATCAAGCTTTCCATCTGGCATTGGCTTTCGATCACTAAGGTTGTTTGGGGCCTCTCTCTCCCAGATGTAATCCTTAACCTACCCAACCTTTTTCTCTTGGGCAAAGTTAAGATGAGATCCCGTTGCTCTTGGTCGCCCTTGGAGGAAGGTTTTTTCAAATTGAACTTTGATGGTTGTTCGTTTGGTAATTCAGGTTTGGCTAGGATTGGAGAGGTGCTGCGCAATAGTGGGAGTGAGGTCATCTTTTCCTTTGCGGGCCCTCTAGACCAAGCGATCACAAATCTTACGAAAATAGCCTCCTTGCTGCAAGGGTTAAAATTCTTTATCTCTAGTAACTTGGGTCGTTTGTTGTGTTGTTGAAGGGGACTCCCTAAATGTTATTGGTTGATGTAAAAAAGATAGGTGGGTTCCGTGGAAACTTTGTTCCATTTGACTGGAAATTATGGACATCTCGGCCTCCCTTTCGATTTCTTTTTCTCATGTCTATCGAGAGGTTAATACTCTTGCCGATTCTTTGGCTAAAGGTGGGGTTTCCTTGCCCTCTCCCTCTTTTGCTTTTGATGCAATATCCTTTGCTTTGTTTTCTCAATAAAATTTTGGAACCTTTGTTAAAAAAAAAAAATGTGTGTACTATATTGATATTATTTGAAGGAAAAGGCTTATAGAAGGTTGCAATCTTAAAATGTAGAATTAAGATGTACCATAAAAATCCATCATAAAAGGTTATTTTGATGTTGGAAAACCGCATGCATCGAAATATATAACTATGAAAAGAAAAAAGATTTTGAGTCCTAAAAATAGTATATCTTTCAACACATTATCTGGACTGTCTATTTTCAAGATTTTCAAATATTTTTAACTATTTGTTGAGTTTAAGATTTTATAATTAGAGATGAAAATAGATTTTCAAGCCATCATATGAATGTCTTAGATAAAATATTTCCATATCTCATATTTTTAGGTTTCATTTCACAATAGACCCGTGGTTTTAAAATATATCTTGAGGAATAAAAATTATAGATTTTATTTCTTCTAGCCCCCTGACCTACTTTAACCCTATTTTTTTTAGGCCAAATAAAGACATCCTCCCAAACTTCTATCTTTCTCTCTCCTTGCACCCCTTCTCTCACTCTCTGTCTTTCCCATCTCTAACCCCTCACCCTCGCTCCTCCGGCTCCCTCTCTTCGTATTTCCCATCTCTCTCCCCTCACTGTCTCTCCTCCCAAAGATACCGTAAGTATGTAAAAAGAAAAAGAGAACATAAATAGAGAGGAAAACAAGCTTGAATCCACTTCTATCCCCTCACTCTCTCTTCGATGGGTTGGCCAAAAGCTTGAATCCATTGAGCTCTGCCTTGAAAGCATCGACTTCGAGCTTTTCGGCCATGATAGGTAGCAAATCTTCTTACTCCTTTGCTTGCTTTTGGCCCATTTTTGTCTTTTTTTTTTAATATTTTTAGCCATTATTTTGCTAAAGAAATAATGGGGCTCTTGATGGTGTTGGTTGACAAAGAGGTTTCGAGAGAGCCTGAGCATTTGTAGCCCTAGTTTGTTGCTACTCCACTGCAACTTGAGGCCACGAAATTTGAACCCTAATTTCACAAACTCTGTGTAATTTAGTTCTCTCCTCTTCATTTGGAGGTCTTTTGTAGCCCGAGTTTCACATATTTTATGTGAAATTTAATCTAAATTTGAGGTCATTTCCTAGCCGTATTTTGATAACTTTTCTCTATAATTTGTGGTCGTTTCTTAGCTCTAATTTTACCGGTTTCGTCAACTTTATCTGAAATTGAAGTCAATTTTTTAACTTAAATTTGCAAGTATTTGCAATTTATTCTCTGCACCTGAAGCCATCTAGTAAGCCTAAGTTCGTCGTTGGTGTAAAAGGTGGAACCTTTGCTGTTATTTCATAAAATGATCAAATTTATGCGATTCTTAAGTCTTATTTCAATAAATTATTGTGATTTCTTCTATGCGAATGCCGGAATTCAGATGAAAGACCTCTGTGACTAAAGATCGAAGTTTTTTATTCTAATTGAGAGAGGCCTACGACTTCTTCTTTGAAGCTGCTTCTCTCTCCTAAAAAGTGGTGGTTTCTCTTGGTCTCTTCGTCATCACTAAAAGGGTTTGGGTTTCTACTCATGTGTTTGAGTCATTTAAGAGTGTGAACTCTAGTAAATTAGTCATTGGAGCAAATACCTCTGTATCTGTGTGGTGCCATTGTAGTGATACAGCAGCTGTTTTTGTTCAATCTGATTTCGATAAACACAAGAGGAAAGAGAGAGTAAAAGACACAAGGGAGAGAAAGAGATACATTTTAAGTATATAAATGAAGATAGAGAATGTATTGGGTTTAGAAAGAACATGTATTTCTCATATTTGTTTAGATTAAAAAATAAGTTTAAAGTGGTCAGGGGGGTTGGAAGATATTTTTTGAAACCTTATGTTCATTAAGAAATAAAATCTAAAAAGAGGGGTTATAAATATGTTTTCCTAATGTTTTACACCAAAATTATATTTATAGTAAAAATTGGATGTGCGCCTTAATTTGATTGTTTAAGATTGCAACCTTATACAAACCACACCCTTATTTGAAATGTTCTCTTATATACTAAGAAAAATTACCAGGGAAAATATCTCCATACCCCTTATTTTAAGTTTCATTTCACCATAGACCTAATGTTTTAAAAGATATATTGGGGCATAATAATTATAAATTTGATTTCTTCTAACCCTTTGAGCTAATTTAAACCTGTTTATTTAGGCCAAACAAATATAAAAATACATGCTTTTCCTAAAAGCCATCTTTCCAAACTTCTATTGAGAGAGAAAGGCTTCATGGATGTGAGAGATTACCTGGATGAGAGAGAGAGAGAGGTGTTTGAGAAATACAGGAGGAGGGAGATAGAAAAAGGTAGGCAAGAAGAGGGATAACGAGATAAGTTTGGGATATATAAGTAAAGAGAGATAAATGATTGGGTTTAGAAAGAGCATGTCCTCACATTTCGTTTAGGTTAAAAAATTGGTTTAAAGTGGCATAAGGGTTAAAAGATATCTTTTAAACTCTTGGGTTTATTGATAAATGAAACCTAAAAATAAGGGATATGAAGCTATTTTTCCAAATTACTATTATGTAAGACTCCCAATCCCCCAACTTGACACACTCACAAAATCAATTGCTAATTAGTGCATGTGCAATTTCTCTCTCTTTCCTTTTTTTATTTACTTGTTTTTTCTTCTTTAAATAAAAAAGCAACTGATAAACTCAAAAAAAACCCATTAGAGTACACATAGTCACGATTATCATAGTTGATATTCTAGGTATATTTTGATAAGATGTTAAATATGGTTCGGAAAATTTCCCTTTTTTTATTGGTTGTAGAAAAGGCCCACAAAGTTATATTCTTTAAAGATAAATACTTTACACAAAGAATAAATAAAACAAGGAATTTGTTCTCAATGCATGTACACGTAAGATAGGCATGGTATTTCTCTCATAGATATTGGGAAAATGAGGATGGATAATTGATGTTTGAGCACATATAGAGTATCCTATAGGACCCTACTGTATATTTACTCTCTAAAAGTAAAAGACCCACTTAGGAGGAACTTTTTGCGTCAAAATTGAAATTTCACTTTAGAAATTTTTTTTCTTACAATAAATAAGAAAAGAAATAAGGGTTTTGAGTTCTTAAAAGCTTAGATTTAACCATCGAAAAGTTTCACAATTTTTGTTCAATACCAGGACTGTTTTTCTCAAGCACTTGCACAGGGCATGTGATTTATTTTATTTATTATTATTATTATTTTATCCCGAGGTTGGTCTCTAGGCTGAAGAGCTTATATCTCAAAAAATAAGCTTTTATACTTAAAGAGAGTGAATGTAAGATAGCTCCGGTGGAAGCAAATAATCTCTTGACCTAATATTTGAATTATAGGGGGAGAGACCCACGGGGTTTCCCTCCCAAAAAAAGGAATATTCTTTTTCAGTATATGTAGCCACAAGCACGTGGGTGTGTTTGCGAGTACATGTGTGCATGCATTTGTGTGTGTGTAAGATATCTCTAATGGAAGCATATAATCTTTTAGCCTAACATTTGAACTATAGAGGAGAGAGACCCGGTGGGGGTTCCCTTCGAAAAAGAGGATTAATATTTTTTAGTACATGTACCCACAAGTATGTGGGTGTGTTTGCAAGCGCACATATGCATGTATTTGTGTGTGTGAGAGTGAGAGTGAGAGGGAGAGTGAGATTGAGAATGAGAGAGAGAGTGGGGGAGGGGGGGTTTAGAGTATGTTCCATCTCCACCGTTGATTGAAGCTCTAGTGGGCTTTGTTGAAATTCTCACACAAATTGAGGTTATTAGCATAGAGTACCACACTAAACACATGTCTATAGGGTCATCATGTACAAAGACCTATTTATAGAATTTTACTTGCATAAATTGGAAGTTTTTGGTGTCCCCTTTTGTTCCATTGCTCTCATTGAATCATCAGCATTTGCAAGGTACGTTTCAAGCTTTTCCTCTAAAACCAGTCTCTCTCTCTCTCTCTTCTCGCATGCATGCTCACAATTATGTAGGAAGTGGAAAGTTTCCAGTTTGGGTGCTACTAGCATGGTCCTGCGGTATCGGAATGTGCACGTGATCCGTGTTCGGTGTTCCGGGTTCCGGGGGTTGCGTGATCGGCAGGCACATTTTCCACGTTCCACGGGCATTATAATCTTCGGGCATGAGGATCATGCGTCGGCAAACTTTTCTCGATTTGATTGTTTTTTAATCATCTATTGATTCAAATCGTGGACAAACTCAATAATGATGATGATGATGACGATGATAATAATAATAGCAAACATAACAATAATAATGATAATAGTAGATTTTGAGTTATTGAAACCTACCTTAGATCTAAGGATGGGGTTTCTATGAGTTGGCCGACTCATATGCATATGCAGTCCCCCACTAAAATTTATTTTAAATGTTTTTTTTTCTAATTATTTTTATAGATTCATCATCTAGGCCAAGATGATCATAAATATAAAAAGAAAAATAAATTTTTAAAATGAATATATATATATTTTATGCACTGTTCATATCATATTTATGGATAATACACTTTAAATAACGTCCATTTTTAGGATGGATGCTTGTAAGTCAGTGGGCTCTTGCCCCACTGGCTCATGAAATTTTTTTCCTAGATCTTAATAGTACGTCAAATGGACGGTCCACAATCAATCTGGAGGATTGGAGGTGATTTGGAGCATATTTTGAGCTCCAAAATTTATTTTTTTAAATATAAAATTTGATCGTAGTAAATGAATGAAAAAGAATTTGCAAAGTTTCAGTTTTAAAAATAAAATCACTTGACGTGGTCTTTTCGCCCATAGAACACATGAATTTTTGGTACCGCGGACTACGTGATATTTCCATTTCCAGCGTCCTGTACCTCTCGTCTTTTCCCTGTATCTAATAGTGTGATTCTGCAGGACTACAATTGTAAGGTAGAGGTTGATTTTGATCCTCATTCTTGGTGAGTTAGGATGAAGGCTCGGCCAAAAGGGACGGCGATAAAGCGAGGTCCCAAGTTCACAAAGTCTAGGTATTTGGGAGTTGTTCATGATGTGTTTTTTAAGAAGTACAAAAGGTAAGTAATTTTGGAGTAAACTGGGCAATGTTGTTGCTTTGTATATGTTGTTTTTTTTATAATATATATACGGAGACCATTTACCTTTGGTACAAGATAGTCACAATTAATATTACCATTGGGTGAAAAATTAGAATGCTGCATTTATTTCATTTGCCAAACTCAAAATTCAAAAAAAAAAAAATCACGAACTTTGTGACACACTCAAGCCATCATATTCACATCAGATAGTCATAAATAATTGTGACCTCCTTATATCAATGGTAAATAGTCTCAGTGTATACAATCTCAATGTTATTTTCTCTTAAAAAATAGGAAAAGAACTTTAAAAAAAAGAAGTATGTGTAATACTATTGTTAGTAGTACAAGAAAATCATAATCGTTATTAGCCATTAGATATGAAAATAGATTTTATTAGTCATTAGATGTGAAAATAGATGGTTAAGAATATGCTATTAATTGTGATTGAGATCCAATATCTTTTCATCGTTGTGAGAACAGGACACTAGTGGTATGGGTTGGACGGCCATGGAGGGGGGAGATCTAGATCCGCGATGAAGTCAATCTCATGCTATATGGAAACTAACTTTTTATCCATCACCCTCTAAGGTATGGATTGAAGGGCGATGATTTTCATGACCATGCGTTCGCAATGGTCATGTACAACGCTTAAAACACAAAAGACTAGATGTGTGGTACCCACCCCACAAAATTCAATAAATAGATAATTCTCTTTCTCTTTTATTATTATTATTTTTTTTCTTCTTCTTCTTTTTCTTTTTTTATTTACATTTTACCCCAACATACAAAACACAAATGTTGGGTATTGTAAATTGGGGATAAAATGCTAAGCCAAGATACAAATTTTGTAGATAATATTATGGTCAAGGTAAGAAACAAGCTCTGTGCCTAAAATAAAACAATGAACACGATGTACATGAGAAGGGGTAAAATAATATTTTTGAGAATAACCCAACTGGCTATTTATTGCATGCCAAAATATTTTATGCTCTTGCAGAAGTATACTATCTATTTATTCCCTCGGGTCTAATTCAATATAGGAAAATTTTAGGACCCTCATTTTTTTGGATGCAACTTCATCATCCATAGACTACTTCAATGGAAAAAAAGCTAATTGCACTCACTATGTACTAGAAAAAAATAATGGCTAAAGATTGAGCGCAGACAGTCCAATTTTTAAGCGAGATCTAAGTATCAAATAACTTAGAATTCAAAAATCTATTTTGAAAATGCTCATCTAGTGGTTCTTAGGCAGTTTCCAAAGTTTCAAACTGGAAAATTCATCTCATGTAAGCCTTTTGATTGAGGGAGTAGATCCACAGTGAGAACCCACAGGAGCATAATATAGATACTCCTATTATATTTACATTTTAACTATATGCATGAATTAGAAATAGGTGCTCCATTTGTCTAATATGTTCTAAAAGTATAACAACTTCGAACCTAAAATAAGGCAATCAGTCCCATGTATTTAAGGCCCCATTGGATCTTAGGTTTTCAAATCTGGCTTTTGAAAAGCATGAGTCTAATTTTTCCAAAAATATAAAAGGGTTATTTTCTGAAATAATTCAGGGCCTTAAGCTTAAAATAAGTCAATGAACCAAATGCATCTAGAAGATGTAAAATACACTTTTTTGAAAAATATAATTGGCCTATTTATTACCTTTATATTTTTGGGAAATACATGCTTTATAAAACACACGTTTTAATATTTTCTAGAACAATAACGACCTTGGACCTAGAAAAAGGCAGTGAACCCAGTGTGTCTATGGCTTTGTTTGGATTGCAGAGTATTGCAAATTCTGGTTTTGTATGAAAGCAATATCCAAAATTTAAAAAGGTGCACACAAAGTTTTCCCAAAATAAATGGCAACACTTTTTTTTTCTTGAGAAACCCATATTATCCTTACTGTAAAAAGTTAAAATAAAATTTTGGTTATTGTAAATGGCTATTTTTTTTTTCTTGTTTAAAAATAATGTGGTACTATCCTATTAATTACACAAGTATTTCACATATAACTGGGTAAATTTTATGGTGGCGCCACCTAGGTAAAAAATATATGTGTCAAATATTGGGATAATTTTCAGGCCTATTTATTACCTTGATATTTTAAGTATATGGAATGCATGTGCTCCAAGTGTTTGACATTTTCTGAAACATTAAAGGGGCTTAAACCTAATGAACCAAATATATCCAAGAGGGAGTGATTTTCAGGAACAACTTAAATGACTGTATATTACCTTGATATTTTAGGTACTTGTATAATTCATGAGATATATGTCAGATATTTTCTGAAAAGCTAAAAAGGTCAAGAATACTAACTTAAACGAAAATTTAATGGCATGTAAATTACAATTATTTTTTTGGTGCATGCATGATTTATGAAAAATTAATGATCAAAGTATCTGATACTTTTTGAAACCATAATGGGCCCTAAACCTAAATTAAGGCAACAAACGTAATGCATCTAGGCCCGTTTGAATCCTTGTGAAAGCAACGGTTTAGCTTTTTCGAAAATAAGCGACACAAATGCTAAAGTATCGAGATATTTTTCGAAAAGATAAAGGGTCTCAGACCTAAGATAGTGATGCAAATTGATGCTAATGAGTCAAATGTATCTAAGAGGGTATAAAATATTAATTTATAGGAAAGATTAATGGCATGTTAATTACCTTTATATTTTAGGTGCATGCATGATTTATGAAAAATAGGTGCTCCAAGTGTCAAATATTTTCTAAATCAATAACAACCCAATACCTAAATTAATACAATGAAATTAATGGCTATGGCCCTATTTGGATCCCTTTGAAATAAACGGTTTAATTTTTTCCAAAATAAGAGAAACAAATGCTCAAGTGTCAGATATTTTCTTAAAAGATAAAAGGGTCTCAAACCTAAGATAGTGATGCAAATTGATGCTAATGAGCCAAATGTATCTAAGGGTCTAAAATACTAATTTTTAGGAAAAGTGAATGGCATGTTAATTACCTTGATATTTTCGGTGCATGCATGATTTATGAAAAATAGATGCTCCAAGTGTCAAATATTTTAATAACAATGACAACCCAATACCTAAATTAAGACAATGAATTTAATGGCTAGGCCCCCCAAGACTTTGATTTTCTTCAAATGAGAAAAGGTGCACATGAAGCTTTCAAATAAAATAAAATAACATGTAAGCAATGATAGAGAGCCACGTCAGCCTAGTAATAAAATGCAAGAGCAAAGATAAAAAATCACTATCATGCACCATAGTTTCTCTCTTCGAAGTCTAAATATTATTTAAAAAATATGATTGATTGACGGTGAGAGAGATCTTCGCAATGGATGCGACTAGACTTTGGACCCGACGGGTAGACCAGACAATGGGTCGAGAATGGGTCCAATTTTTAGACGCGATGGGTCAAGTTCGGGTTCAAAATCTTGACACAAACACCATTCGAGTTTGGGTTTGGATCCAGCAGGACCTGACCCTTACTCTTAAACTGTTGGAGATAAAATACTTTACTTTAAATTCTATTCGTTTAAGTATATTAAAGATGATAAAAGTTTATATAATGTTGCAACCTTAAAATGTAGAATTACATATGTACCTAAAAAATCGATCGGAGAATGTTGTTTGAATGATGAAAAATCTTCTAATTGATAATCTTGACATCGAGATATATGAATATGAAAAGGAAAAAAAGGAAAAAGAAAAAGATTTTGAGTCCCAAAAATAGTGCATCTTGCAACACATTATCTAGATTCTAGAGCGTCAATTTTCAAGCTTTCCGTATGTTTATAGATCTACTTGATTTTAACAAATTTTAGAGTTTTAAATTTTATAATTAGATATAAAAATATATTTTTCTATAATCCAAAAAAAAAAAACATCAAAATTGCATGTCATAATAAAATTTGGAAGTGCGTCTTAATCAGATTGTTTAATGTTGCAACCTTATAGAAACCATACCCATTAACAATTGTATATAATAAGAACTCGCAATCATTTTTAGCTATTAAACGATAAATCAGGCTGCTTGAATCCAATAGCAAGTGATTGTGACATTGTTGCCAAAAATATGGGCATATGATGATAAAAAAATGGTGAAAAAAGAGGTAGGAAGCTCATAGTCATAAAGTGGCAATGTACTTGACTAGATCAGGGATCCAACGGGTCGACTCAAGACACAACACGTTTAGGTATAGGTCCAATTTTTGGACCCGATGGATCGGGTCTTGGTCCAAAACCTTGACCCGAATACTATTCGGGTCCAAATATAGCTAGATTCGATCCGTTGCCACCCCTATCTATCATCCAATTTAGAGAGAGAGAGATCTTTTATCACCCAATTGAGAGAGAGAGAGAGAGAATTTGTTTAATTGGAGTTATGATATCAATGGCTATTTTTTTTTTGTGGAGAAAGCCTATCTCTATAGCTTGTATTTGCTAAGCCCCAAAAACATTTGCAAGGGTCATTTTTCGAAGGACATCATCGGAATTCTCTCATAAACCAAGGCCTTTTCAATTAAAAATAAACAGGAGCACTATATCGAATACACGACTATGAAGCACAATGGACACATGACTATTCATACAAACTGCATCAAAACGTAGCCTTCAGTGCCCACTTTTTTTTTCCTGCTCCCCTTTCATCATCAGCATTTCCAATGTGGCCGTTTAAAAGTTATATAAAAGAATATTACACAATTAAATAATCTAAATAAATTAATATTAAATAATTAAATAATCTCCCTCTCTCCTCCTCAAATAAATGGAATAAACTTTCGCTCTCTAAGTTGTATTCAAATAATATAAAGGTAGTCATCACCGTTCATCAAGAAAGGGACCGTTGAGGGCCCAGGAACTCTCTCTCTCTTCGTTGATTATATTTTCCAGCTGAACAACGGGCTACGGTTCCAGACCACTGCTGCAAGAACAGGTACGCATTCCATGTCCCCTGCACAATTCTAGGGTTTTCCGCCTTCGCTGTGATTCTAGGGCTTTTTATTATCCCATCTGTTAGGTTCCCATTTGCTTGTTGCTTTTCTTCTATTTCATTTGTTTGGTTATGGAATAGGGAGTTAGGGTCTTCTTTTCTATCCTGAAAATTTGAGGATTTTATTAGGTTTGTTCCGATTATTTCTTTAAATTTGTTGAGTTTTTGGGATAGTCTGCTTTACTTTTTAATACTTCTTAGATTGAATTTTGAATTATTGATTTTTATTGGCAAGGCTTATTTTTTGTATTGTTTGGTTCAATAAAATCCATTATCCTTGATTTGCCCTCAAATCTCTAAAAATCCTGTTGCTCTTTTTTTTTATCACTTATTTCCCATAAGTTTGAGCAGCTGAATCACCATTTTTGACATGCATGGATATTGATTTTATTTCATGTTTTCAATTTCTCTGCATTTTGTGTTGTCTGGTTTCAGTCTAGTTTATTGTAGTTTGTTAAGTTGGTAATGTGTGATTATTTTGATAGATTCAATTGATTGTGGTTCATTGCATGGATTACCATGTGAGTATTATTTAAATTTTGTTTAAATATTGCTTTCCTTTTGGTGATAATTGGTTGTAATGGTGTCTGTGCACTATATGCGATCCAAGAGAAATATACATGACACTTGAAACCTGAATTTGGATTACTAGTTTGGTCAGAATTAATCTTTCTTGGGTGTCCATTATCTCTATTGCTGATTCATTCTCTTCACATGATTTCTCTTTAGTTTGCTCTTCGTTATGTCTGTTTTTCCTTATTATTTTTTATATTGGTACTTTAGCTATTTGCCGAGTCTGCTTTGTTCTATGCTTTTTCATTAAAAAATGATGCATGCATCTTGCTGTCGTTGTACCTTTTGATACAAATCATTGTGCACACATTTGAGCAGGAAATTATTTATAAAACATATTTAATTGTGTAACTTGTTTTGATGATTGCAAAAGAGTGTTTGCCCCCTACTATTGAGTCTTTGAGTTATAAAATATGAAATTCAAACTTGGCTGTATGAGATTTTTATTTTGATAACTCTGAAACCAAAAACGTAAAAAAATAAAAATAAAAATAAATAAAATTTTGGATAAAAAGAGAACGGTAAATTTCTTTGATAACTTCTGATGATTAGCAATAATAGATAGAACCTTGGGTTATGTTTTCATATGTTAAGCGCTATGAAGGAGTGTTGCCACTTGTGGATTAGTATTTTTATGTATTAAAAATTTATTATCTAGAATTTATTTAGCTCTTTATCCAATAAAAAAGAAATATAGAAGCTAGAACTGCACTGCTAAGAACTTGCCATTATGAGTTCATCTATGCATACCTCTGGCAATATTGTTTTATGACTGTTATGCAACAGATTTAGATTCCTCTTAGAGAGGTACGCATTTCAATGAGTGTGTGGTGGGGTGACTTCTACCTACCTTCCCTATATCATCTCATCGCCTTCATACACATTTTTTGGTCGACAAGGGTCACAAAGGAAGAGTTTCACTTAGACATCTTACCAATCTTATATCCTGTAAAAGTAGAAGTAGGCATTCCTGTAAGCTGTATGTTCTAATTACAATTTCTAATTGATGGCACTGTAAGGACCGATTTTTGCACATAAGCATATTGTTCTTTATTGGGTATGAGCAGGCGGTTAAGCTATGATTATCTCATTATCGATATTCAAGTCTAGTATACATATCTCATACTCAGATTCCCCGACATTTTGGAGGCAATGTCCTACTCTGCAAGTAACTGGCTTAGTGGGTTGTTTTATTTATTAAATATTTTCAAAGATGCGGTTGTTTTATTTTGTTGCACCCCCCATGAAAGAAAAGTATATTTGTGTACTGACTGTCCATGTTTAGTTGCTTACACAAATCTTTGGATCAGAGTCTAGTATATATATCTCATACTCAGAGTCCCCGACATTCTGGAGGCAATGTCCTACTCTGCAAGTAACTGGCTTAGTTGGTTGTTTTATTTATTAAAAATTTTCAAAGATGCCGTTGTTTTATTTTGTTGCACCCCCCATGAAAGAAAAGTTTATTTCTGTACTGACTGTCCATGTTTAGTTGCTTACACAAATCTTTGGATCAGGGATGTTTTGTTCCCTTATGCACAAATTGATGTGGGAAAGATCATGACTTTAATGGAGGCTCCTTTTAACGCTGTAAAAAGTTATCATTCCTTAGCCGTCTTTCTCCAATGTGGGGAAATTTTTCTTAGGCAAAGCAAAAGGGCTTGAGTTTTAAGATATCCCTAATACAAATTTTGGTGTCTCGTCCTCCCTCCCATGTTTAGACACGGTACAGCTTGGCAAAGTGATAATTTACCCGCTGGCGGTGATTTTTCATCACTAAAAGCAGTATATCTCTCTGGCAAGTGGCTTGAACTGAATGCCCACCCCACTGCCCACAACACGCTCATACATGAGCACATGTGCATTTACACTCATTATGATGTGTGTGTGTACCACATCTTCAAGTGTATGTTCTGACTTGGATGTATATTTATTTGTTATGGCATCATTTACATGCATTTGTTAATGCTCTCTCGAATCTGCTTTTCATATTCTCTGTTTATTACTACCAACTTCTTTCAATGTAAATAGTTGTTTAAACATTTCTTAATGTTTCTTAGTAGGAAAATGGATGGACCAAGGGGGGGAAGCAGCGTTGAAACAATTTTACCCAACTATAGGCTTGGGAAGACACTTGGCATTGGATCATTTGGTAAAGTCAAAATTGCGGAGCATGTTCTAACAGGGCATAAAGTTGCTATCAAGATCCTGAACCGAAGGAAGATAAGGAGCATGGAAATGGAAGACAAAGGTATGGCATGTTTTAGTGGTTCCAGCTGGACTAGATTCGTGAACTAAACTTAGGAAATTGTATGTATTTGTTAGGTTTGGAAATTTTGATTTTGTAGTAATAAACCTGAGATTGACCATGGTGGCTGACTCGAGGACTGGTGAAACAATGAATATTGATGCCCATGTTTAAATTACTTAGTGTTATTTGTGTCATTGCTCCATAGAGTACAGGCATACTTTGTAAGGTAAGGATATTGACAGGTTTTCTGGTGGGCTTGTCGTTATTGCATTTGTCTCATTGTGCAGTTTGTAATAATAAGATTGAAGTGACAGTAAAAGAATAATAAGATTGAAATGACAGTAAAAGAATAATAGGATTGAACCATGCAATTGATGCATATAGGCACTTGTACATTTTTATTATCCGTTATTATTTTAAATTTGGATGAATTACATGCATTTTTGCATGTATACCCCTGCGTGCATATGTGTTTGTTACTTTTTTATTTGTTTGTACGTCTACATGCATGCATGTCCCTATGTATGTATATTCAAGCATGAACACATGCAAACTAGTATTCAACCAATGTGATATTTGAGCTTTTGAGAGAGAGCGAGACCAAAATAATTCAATATTAAAACTACATGACTTAGCCAATAAACATAGTGAATAAGAATAAAAGCCACATTTTATTAATTTAAAGAGGAATAAAAAAGCATAAAACAAACATATAATATGCAAAAGAAAAATTCTTTTTGTACATGTGAACATTGACGTCAGAGTCAATGTGAAACCTATTAACTCATTGTAAGGTAGTGACAAATGTTTGCCCTGTATGTTCAGCCTCTTTAAGGCTGGAGTGGGTCATGCTGTGTCGTGAAGGGATTTCTTTGGGTGTGATTTTCCTTGTCGTTACCATCGAAGGGCAAGCTGATGTGTAGTAGCTTTGTAGTCTTGCACTCTTGCTATGTGGAAGGAATGCAACAATCACACTTTTAGGGTTAGTGGGATCTTGGTTTCCACTCTCAGAGAAGGGATTCAGGACACCTGTATTACTTTTGTGGTGACAGCCTGAGTTCACATGTTGTGGATTGATGGATTTTTTTAGCTGATGGGACATGGTATTGCCTTTGGTAGGCTGGTATCTCCCTAATTGTGGTGTGATAAAGTTGAACTTTGATGATTCTTCCTGGGGCAATCTGCCCCCATCTGGAATAGAGATAGTTTTTTGGAATATGGATGGCATTAAAGTTAGAACCAGCATTTAGAAACTTGAACTTGGTGATAGAATCAAATGCCAAATCTGGTTAACTCGCCGAGTTAAATAAACTCTGAAAGAATTGGGTGAATTTATCAAATTCTTTTGAAGAATTCGGAGAAAAACTATGTCCATAATAAATTCCTAAACCCAGCTTGTCGCCAAGGGACATAACAGCGCTACTACATTGGGAACTGCTATTCGAATGAAACAGATAATTATATGTAACAAAAACCTCGGGCTCTCTGAGTTTTTCATTTATAAATTTGAGGAAGTGGGCGAATCGAGTTGACTCAATGAGTTTTCCTGAGTTGAACCATTGTGATTTGACAGAATTGGCGACGAGAGTTTTTGAAAGGCATTGTGATTTGACAGAATTGGCGACGAGAGTGTTTGAAAGGCATTGTGATTTGACAGAATTGGCGACGAGAGTTTTTGAAAGGCATGCATTTGTGTCATTTTGAGATAGGGTTTCAATTAGGCTATGAGGGAGGCTGTTTTAACGTCTTTTGATGGGCCTCGAAGGAGGGATTGGCTTTGTGGATCTACTTGATGTTTTTCATGGTGATCTTTGACATTTGTAGTGGTAACGAGATATCTTCCGTCTCCCCTGGGGGACAAATGAGGAGGTTGATGTCATTTCATGGGGGACTATGATGTTCTTTCACAGGCCTTTAGTAGTAGCAACAAGCGAGATATTTTGCCTCTCCCTTGGCGGTTTAATGAGGAGGTTGATGTCATTTCATGGGGGACTATGATGTTATTTCACAGGAAGGCTGATGTATTATCAATGAAAGGGTGGGCAAGGGTGCGACCAGAGTTTTTGTATTGTAGCTTCTAGATCTGTCCCTGGGGTTGGGACGTCACCTTGAGATCTTCCCCCCTTCTTCTTCGTTCTCTTTCTCTCTTCCTCTCCCCCCCCCCACCCCCTCCTCTCTCGATTCTTCCGTTCTCTATCCCTTTTCTCTTTGTCTCTTCTACTTATTTTTGGTCTTTCACATTTGTACATTAGTCTGCCCTAGGGTCTTGCTTATATTCTATTCTATTCTAGCAAAATTTCTTTGTTCATCAAATAAATGATACAAACATTGACTTAAGAAATAAATACTCTGACAAAGAACATAATCATCATCATCATCAGAGCCTTTTCCCAACTAATTGGGGTCGGCTACACGAATTCTGGTCTCCACACAAATCCCCATATATTTTCTCACAACTTCCAACCATGTCCTTTTGGGCCTACTCCTTGCCCTTTTTTAGCTTTCCGCTGAACTAACTCACACCACCGGTCCTTGTTGATGTGTTGGTAGGATCACCTTCATGCTTTCTATCACGTCTGAGAATCGAGTTGGTATGGTGACAATGAACAGAATGATGATTATAAATACTCTAAAAGGCAACAATTCCCAAATTGTGTTTTATACGGTCAAATATATATTGAAACAATTATAAGTAGAATGCGTGGTATTTGTTTGTGACATTTTAATGGTATTTGTTTGTGACATTTTAAAATAAAACATAGTTGAGTAATTTCAGAAGACATGAGAAATCATGGGTGTGTACACTATAATACTAAGTGTGTTGTCAGTATTATTTCTTTCCCTATTTACCCCACTCAATGCAGTGGTTTATCATGGAAGTTAGCATCAATCAAAGGTTGGCCATCTCTAAAATACACTCAAAATTTTATCCTAACAGATACCTCTCATTTTTTGTACTTATTTTGAATTTCTCCAATTCATTGTCAGTTTTTACCAGGAAAAATTCTAGGAAATTTATGATTTCGCCCCTAAGAGAACTATTTAACATATTTGGTTGTTTTGATCTGATCTCATATAGCCCAATATTTTTTTTTGAAATGCTTTTTTATTAACGGGCCCCACAATGGCCTCTGTTGCACGCCCATCATTCTTTTGATCAAATTTTAAGTAGCTTATTCTAGGAGACATCATTATAGGTCATAAATTGTTGGAAATTGTTGGATGGGTGAAATCTTAAAAAGTTGATCTCTCAGGTGTGATTTGATAAAATTTCCCAAAAAAAAATAAGCAGCATGGCAGTGATTGATGTGCCAATTTGAAAATAAAACATTGGAGTTTCTGGATAGTAATTAAATGCCTATTTCCAATGTTTTGCCTGTTATGCCTTCTTTTTCTTAGTGCCATTGACTATATTCTACTAATTTCTTTTGTTAGTGTGTATTTTGGTCGGGTTTTCAAAATTTAGGACGAACTTGATCTATGTTAGGAGTATATTGAATTCATTTTTTGTTTTATAGGAAAATGGGCATGGAGGGCATTCATTTAAGAAGGAATCAATCTACATTTTTTACTAGTTAATTTACTAATGCAAAAGGAAAGAGTTGGCATTACTTTCTTCCGACTGTTGTCCAATTTTCCAGACATCAGAATAAAAAGGGTATGAGAGTAATTTGTGCTAGAAGGGCCTTATCCAGTATTTGACTGAGACCAACTTTATCTGAAAGCGGAAATATGGTGTCACACTCACTTTTTCAATATTCAGAAAATTTGATGTATTTACTCAAACGAGCATGTGCTTCTGGTACTGTATTGATTTTGGCTTTCTACTATGATTGTTATAGAGCCTTTTAAGCAGTGTCTTTCTTGATACTTTAAAGTGCTCTTGCAGTGAGACGAGAAATAAAAATATTGAGATTATTCATGCATCCCCACATTATCCGACTCTATGAGGTTATAGAAACAACATCTGATATATATGTTGTTATGGAGTATGTGAAGTGCGGGGAGCTATTTGATTTTATTGTGGAGAAGGGTAGACTCCAGGAGGAGGAGGCTCGGGGTTTCTTTCAGCAGGTACCTTACCAACTTTCTTTGTCAAGGACTAAGCATTGGACTGATATGATATTCTGCTAATGTATTTTTCTTAAGGATATACATTGTATTTACTTTTTTTGTTTTTTTCCTGTTTCTTTTTAAAGATTTTAATGCAAAATATGTTTGCTTGGAGACAGATTATTTCAGGTGTGGAATACTGCCATAGGAATATGATAGTTCATCGGGATCTTAAGCCAGAGAATCTGCTCTTGGATTCTAAGTGGAATGTAAAGATTGCAGATTTTGGCCTGAGCAATGTGATGCGTGATGGGCATTTTCTGAAAACAAGCTGTGGAAGCCCAAACTATGCTGCTCCAGAGGTATGGGTTATGGATGGCTACTAAAATATTAGAGATCCTTATTGAATGCTCGTTTACTATTAATATATAAAAAAGTAGAGCAGATAATTATAATAACTGAAAAGATAATGGGGAAGATGGATGGGACTCACCTTTGTTAAAAATTGAAAAAAATGAAGGGTTGGTATACTGTAATAGAATTGAGGATGGTACGATGATTGAAAAGGGTATTCCCTATCCAATACAGACAGTGACAATTTAGACTACTGTAACTGTGTAACTGCCCCTATTGGGCCCTCCCATGGTTAATCTTCACGTCTCTTCATTGGTAATAGATGGTGGATGAGCCATTTTTGAGTACCCTGTATCATATAACTCGAATATCCCAAATGTCAAATGGTGAAATCCACAAGGACCAGTATGTCTCACCAGGAAGCATCCATTTTGTCTACTGCAAATTGTGCAGACTGGTGTATTTTAAGGACAAAACATGCCCTGATGCATTTAATTCGGCACACTAAAACATGCCCTGATGCATTTAATTTGACACACTGCCATACACCTTAACCATCTGTTGTTGACTACAGATGGTTGATACAAATTGGTTATCCACTCTGTGCTCCCTTTGGTGGAGGAACATTCATCTCAACAATGGACAGTTGAGGTGACATGTATTTTACTGTTTGGAAACTACATGCAACACTGTGTAGGGCATACCATCCTATATTCGAAGTAGATGCCACATTTCAATCTGTTTCTCAGTTCAGGTCAACTTTATTTTCCTCTTGTACAGGTTATCTCGGGTAAATTATATGCTGGTCCTGAAGTTGATGTTTGGAGCTGTGGGGTTATTTTGTATGCCCTTCTTTGTGGGACTCTTCCATTTGATGATGAAAATATCCCAACTTTATTCAAGAAGATTAAGGTATGCACCATGTTCCTATTTGAATGGTTTTCTTATTTGGATTAGTATGTACGTACACACAGGCACATATTTGGCTTAGTAAATTACTGTCCAATGGACCAGGAGGAAACAGTCCATTGGGATCATGACAATTCAAAGTGCAATCATGGTGATGGAGAGAGAGAGAGTGGGACACAACCAAAAAAGGACATGGCCCTCAATTGTGAGTCCCACTCTCTGGCATCATCATCCATCATTTTGTTGGAGGTTTAGGAGCCCATTGGACCTCAATTTCCATAGTCCATCAACTATACTCTATACTTTCCCTTCTTATTTACTTTGTAAATGTTGTTAGCTTGTTATTATCTGGTATATCTCCATGTACAAAATGGATCAGTTGCTAAATTGCTGTTCTCTATTCTTGTCCTTTAGGGTGGGATATATACTCTTCCAAGTCATTTGTCACCCTTAGCACGGGACCTGATTCCAAGAATGCTCGTAGTTGACCCAATGAAACGGATGACAATACCTGAGATCAGACAGCATCCTTGGTTCCAAGCTCATTTGCCCCGCTATTTGGCTGTGCCTCCACCTGACACACAGCAACAGGCTAAAAAGGCAGGATTGAATTTTTCCACTCTTGAGGGTCTTTTTATGATTATTTTACTAATTAGGGGAAATTGATTATCTTTCTAAAACTTTAATCAGTCTTGCCATCTCAGCTAGATTTCACTGTGTTACCAGTTAAATGTTTGCTCTTAGGCATTTTTGCATAAAATCCTCCCACATGACCAGGAATTTAAATCAAATCAATTGTGTGTTATGGTTAGAATTGTCTCCAACACGGGTCATACTTAGTTCCAAGGAAAAAAATTATGCTAAAATGAAAGCTTCCATGTGGATTAAAAACTAAACCGGCATTTATTGTTAGAAGGAAAACTCTGGGTTGATGCCTTATGAGTTTGCAGAGGGGTTTTAGCTTTGGGCTTTTGAGAACTAGTCTTCCTAACTGCAGCAGCTCCTGGCATTGATTATTCATGAGCAGAGCCTCCCTCTAGTGACTTATTGGGTTATGCAATAAGAAGTAACAAAATCAGTGTTTCAAAAAGCGGGCCGCCCAGCGCCTGGGCGGCCGTCGAGGCAGATTTGGGGGACCTGGGCACATCGCCCAGGCCTAGGCGCCCAACAAAAGCAGAGGTTCCTGGGCGCCTAGGTAGGCGCCCATGAAACCACCTAGGTGGCCGCCTAGGTATAGCGCACTGCCCAGAGGTGGAAAAAGGTTTCGGTGGGGGCTATTTTTGTCCAATTTTTTTTATTCCAAGGGGCCAAAAATGAGGGTTTTAGGTTCATTTGAAATCTAAAACTCATTAGAGTCCATTTTAGAGAGAGAGAGCCCCCAAAAAACTAGTTTTTGGTGATTTTTTTAAGATCGAAGGGTTTCTCAAAGTTATGAGAAATTGATCAAAACATCACCCATTGGTATTAGATTTAATTTTTGATGTTTTATAAATCTATTGGGGTTTTTCTTTAGAAGATTTTGATTCCTTAGAAGCATCTATAAGGTGGAAGTTAGGAGATTGAGCAATCAAAGTAAGTGATTTTTTTTATTGCTTGTATACGTTATATTATTTTGAGATGTCTTCTTCGGGATCTAATAGGAGTGGTGATTCTGGTTGGAATATGGCTACATTTTCTTTGAGATGTTGAATAATGATTAAACTTTGAATATTGATTGAACTATTGAAGATTCTTTTAAGTTTTCAAGTATTACTTTCATTTTTGTTTTCTTCCTCTTCGTAGTGTTATTGTAGTCTTGTACATAGTGGATTTGTAGTTCCATTAGTTTGGTATTTGGTAACTTTGGTTTGGTAATTTGGTTGGTAAATTTTAAGTTTGAATTGGATATGGACCGACTTATGGTTATGCTTACGGAGTGTGTGCTAATGTGTAGTATACTTTGAATTTTGATGTGCCCTAAATACCTAATTCTTATATTTTATACAATATATAACTGTAGCCTTTTTAGATTCAACTGGGCCGCCCAGGTTCTAGGCTAGGTGTTGGGCAGCTTGGACCCCCCAGGCCGTCTAGGACCCGCCTAGCGCTTTTTGAAACTATGAATAAAATACAGGCGTGGCAGTGCAAAAGGCAAGACAGGAAATCAAAATAAGCATATTACCTTTTGGGCGGCGATTTGGTGGAGTTCAAGAGAGCGAGGAACTAGGACCTAGTAACAGGATTTATTCTATTGTGAGTTGTAAGGCTCCTAGAGGAAGTTTTGCAGAACATTGGAGGTATCCTCTCAGTATTGTGTAAACTTTTTGTGGATGTCTCTATTGAGAAAGTTATTCTCGAGGACCTATCTGCCATTGGTTTTCTCTTTAATTGGATCTCGCTAGATGCTAAATAGGGATTTTTTGAGACAACAACATCATTTTGCAAGTTATTTTATAAAGGAAAAAGTTTATTTAAAGTTGCAACCTTAAAATGTAGAATTAAAGATGCACCTCAAAAATGTACCAGAAAATGTTATTTTAATGTTGAAAAACCTTCTAATTGATCATCTTGACATCGAGATGCATGAATATATATATAAAAAAAAGAATTTGAGTCACAGATATAGTGCATCTTGCAACAGATTATCTAGACCATCCCTTTTCAAGATTTTCATATATTAATAAATCTACTTGATTTTAACCATTTTTGGAGTTTAAGATTTTATAATTAGAGATGAAAATATATTTTCAGATATTCGGAAGAATTTTTTACACGAAAATTACATGTTATGCTAAAATTTGGAGGTGCGCCTTAATTGGATTGTTTAAGGTGGCAAGCTTTTACAAACCACACCCTTTTATAAATAACATTAGAGAAATGAGTCCCATACGGAGTCAAACTAAAAAGTAAAGTTATTTGATGATGGTTATGTAAAATACACAGGAACTGAATGAAGTTTGAGGTGAATGAGCGAGTACTAACCTATTTGTAAGCTGGAGAAAAAATTTGATTATGCTCATAACCCTAAATCAAGGTGACCAACTTAAGGATTACTTGAAAGTTGAAACCTTAGCATATTAGGGTACGAGTCATTATTATACTGACATCGCATGGCTCCTTGTAATATTGCCATTTGATGTCCCAGATGATCCAGCGGTTGTGTTAGAATTGCATTTTGGATAAGTATAGTTCATTGGACTACACAAAACCAGAGTCTGTTGGATAATGTTATGCTTTCCCTTTTGTTTTTGTGTACATGACTACAACCTCAATATTGTTGTGGTGAATTTTCCTTCTTTCCACAGCTCCTAACCCTTCTATACATCTTTTAATTTTCAGATTGATGAGGATATCCTTCAAGAGGTTGTTAAAATGGGGTTTGACCGGAACCAACTAATTGAATCTCTCCGGAGCAGAGCACAGAATGAGGTAGTCTTAGACATGATGTTTCTTAGTTTTGTATTTGGCGCTTGACTTTCTGATCTCTTAGTGTTCTCGACCTCTTTTGCCAGGCAACTGTTGCTTATTTTTTACTTTTGGACAATCGTTTTCGAATTTCCAGTGGCTACCTGGGAGCTGAATTTCAGGAAGTTATGGTGAGTTAATTTTAAGATAACTTATTTTCTTTTTAGACAATCAGCAAGTTACCATGGAGAGTTTTTACTTTGTGATAATATCATATCCCTTATCTATTCCTTGTTGCATATCTCTGCATGGATGGACAATCTTGACCAGGATTTAAACATTAATCACCAGGATCATCATTCTTTCTCTGTTTTCTCAAGGATTCTCTGATTTTCTTGCTTGCTTTCTCTCTTTACAGTAGGAGTGGATAAAATATTTATGACACATGAATTAGTTTGAAGGATAAAAATGAATGTGTAAGAATTATATATACCGAAATAATGTATTCAGTATAATGAAAATGGGTTATAATGAAAATGGGTGAAATTGAAGGAAATGGTTGAAAATGGAGGGAGGGAGCAAAGAGGATAACTGAAAAAAGTAAAAACTGGGAAAAAGGGGGGAAAAGAGTGTTGGGTGTACTTATAGTCTTATACAAACTAGATACATTCCAATGAACAACCAATGGAGATTGGGGCGCGAATGATTGAGAAGTCATTATCAGTCCCCATACAAAGACTAAGTGCGTTCTAAACGAACGCTTGATTGAAGATGTTAAGTATGGAGCGGAGTCGGTAACACACGCTGGATAGATGCTTTAACAAACAATATGAGCATGGTTCTTGGTGACACCTGTTCACATATGTCCCTCAAAGATATTTTGTTGAGGTCTTATATGCCTCAAATGACATAACTTGGGCGATATTGGGACTTGGCTTAACCTGTATCCGTATCCACCGTCAGATGAGATATGCCTTGATTGACACCCCAGAGCTTTGTGTTATGAAATTAAGCCGAAACTCTCAAGGATCCATGTTTGAGGCATTACAACCCTCCTCCTTGAAGTTTCATATCTCGGCAGTTTAAAGCTGCTTGAAGATGGCTTAACCCATCATCCTCATATCTCGATAGTTTAAAGCTGCCAAGTGATGACTTAACCCATATCATATCAATTTGCAGTTTAAAGCTACTCGGAGATGGATTAACCCATCATCCTCATATCTCAACAGTTTAAAGCTGCTCGGAGATGACTTAACCCAACATCCTCATATCTTGGTAGTTTAAAGCTGCCCAGTGATGGCTTAACCCATCATCATATCAATCGACAGTTTAAAGCTGCTTAAAGATGGCTTAACCCATCATCATCATATATCGACAGTTTAAAGCTTCCCGAAGATGGCTTAACCCATCATCCTCATCGCTCTACAGTTAAGGCCTTAAAAGCTTTATGGACTGTGCGACATTCGGTTACCAAAATGGGGATTTCTTCCTCGATACGAGGGGGGTTTCGGGTTTCTCATGAAAGCAAAGCCGTTAGATTCTTGACTCATTGCTTTACCACCCATAAAAGGTGTGGCATGGATTAAGTTGAACAATTGAAGTGGTTGCAATCTATTGACAACAATGACAGATTCCTGATTTTGCTCCCGCAAGATCATGAGGTTCAAATGTTTGAAATTCAAGATGAGTATCAATGATCATCATCAAGAGATACCTGCATGAACAACCCAAACAGTAAGATTAGCAACATGAAAAGATAAACATGAAAGGTATCGACGTTATGAAGATAAGAATTACGCCTTGAAGATTCTGTGATTCAAATGAGGGGATAAAGCCCAAGATGAAGATGAAGGGTGAAGATTCAAAGATGGGAAATTACTTGGTTATCCCTTGAAAAACTATAATAGTATAAAAAGGGAATCTCTTGATTGAAGAGGGGGTCGCATATTTTCGATAGACACAGTCTAATAGAGATAAGCATTCTTGTGGGGTTTTACTTCAATAAGAATTAAAGAGTGGGAAAAGAGAGTGAGATAATCATCTTCTATGATCCACTTGAGTCATGTTTTCTTAGAAAGACTAGACTTGAAGGATAATATCCTTGCATACATCCACAAGTATATGGGCCAATATGCCCTTGATGTTATCTTTTTCATTTGATATGTTTGTATATTTTCTTCCTTAGAAACGAATGTATAGGTTTCAAGGCCATAATCAAAGGTATTCGGCTCATTTTTCCTTTTATTTAGCCCGTGTAAATTGTTACAGGGGATTAAACCTCTGAAATTGTTAAGTGCCCAGTATAATATAAAGCCTATGTTTTTGATATGGTGTGCACATGCGAATTTGGCCCTAAATGTGATGTCCTCTGGTTTCTATTTGGATTCTAATGTTTGTTTAAATATTTCCTTTCAAACATCTTAAGCATTCACATTTCGGAGCGTCCAAAGATATATGTAGAAATATAATTTGTTCACCATCAATTTTTATTGGTTATGACTTGTAAGAAACTTAGATTTCCCTTCCTTTCGGTTTCTCTCACCTGGGAAAAAATGCCGTTTCTTACATTCATATCTACATGTATTTTATGTGTTTCCTTTCTTGTCCATCATCTATATTTAATTTTGCTTGGAGTTTTCTTTTTTGAGAATTAATTTTTGTGCCTTTTAATTATGGTTGTTCAGGAATGTGGTTTTACTCGTATGCATCCGGGTGATCCTGCTCCTTCCACTGCAGGCCACCGGTTGCCTGGATATATGGACCATCAAGGTATTGGTTCTAGGCCACAACACCCAACCGAAAGGAAGTGGGCTCTTGGACTTCAGGTCATCTATGTGTTTCAGCTCTTTCTACTTCTTTGGATATCTTTAATTTTATTGTTTACCATTTGAGAGTTGGAATTATACACAACCTTTTGGGCTTCTTTTGTTACACGGTAAAAAATGCCTTTCAGAGAGAATGACTGGGTGCCTTCCAGAGGTTTAAAGAAACAATTGATCGCAGTTTCTGACCCATTGATTACTCTGAAAGAATGCAATTTTAGATATGCAGTGGGCTTAATTCCATTCTAGAAAGATGATCGAATTGGTGGAGGTGGTCTTTAAGTTGTTGCCATTCTAGAGACATAAATCACTGAATTCATAACTATTTTAAAACTGGTTTTTAACTATCTTAATGTCAATCTTTTGCTATTTGAGTTTTGCAAAAGACCTTGCGTTTATGGTTGATTGAATTCTTGGTTTCGATTACATTTATGATTGATTACTTTGAGAAATACGACCATTCTAGATAGATAACTATCACTGAAAAGGCAGTTGTTTCTGATCCGTTGGGTAACTTTACAGTCTCGGGCTCAGCCCAAAGAGATAATGACTGAGGTCCTGAAAGCTCTCCAAGAGTTGAATGTGGCTTGGAAGAAGATAGGCCACTACAACATGAAATGTAGATGGTTACCAGGTCAGCCTGAAAATGGTATTGAGAACTCCCTTGACTCTAACCACATCTTTGGAGATGAACCAGCCATTATTGAAAATGATGGTGTCGCAGTTGGATCACCCAATGTGCTCAAGTTTGAGCTTCAGGTAATCTCTCTCTCTCCCCCTCCCCCCCAACCCACCACTAGGGGAGTGATTTCACACTATAGTTGTATATTAATATAATGAAATGATCTTCAAAACCTATGTTAGGTCCATTTGTTTGACCCAAATTTTAAAGGAAAAAATTTATATAGAGCCGAAGCTCTAAACAATCAAATTAGAGCCCACCTCAAAAATTTCACTCAAAAGAGGTTGTTTGATACCCAAATATCCTCAAATTGGTCATCTCAACATCAAGATGCATGGAAATGAGAAAAAAATGGATTTCAAGTTTTGAAAATAGTGCATCTTGTAACACATTTTTGGACCGTCAATTTTCAAGATTTTCAAGTTTCCATAGATTTGCTCGATCTACACTATTTTTTATTTTGAAGCTTTAAGTTTTATAATTAAAGATGAAAATATATTTTAAGGCTATCACAAAGATTTCCAGTATTGAAACTACATTCTCAACACTATTTGAAAGTGTGCTTTTCTTTGATTGATTAGAGCCTCAGCTCTATATAAACCGCAGCTCGATCTACACTATTTTTTATTTTTGAAGTTTTAAATTTTATAATTAAAAAATGAAAATATATTTTAGGACTATCACAAAGATTTCCAGAATTTAAACTACATTTCTCGACACTATTTGAAAGTGTGCTTTTCTTTGATTTATTAGAGCCTCGGCTCTATATATACCACACCCAATTTTAAAATATACACTCTTTTCATTCTAATGAACAATCACAACAAAAAAAAAAAAAAAAAAAAATTGAAAACACAACCTAGAAAGTGTTTTTATCCCAATTAACTTAGGCCGTTCATTTTGGTGAGATATTTAGATTTAGGCTTTAGAAGGATTTTTATTTTTTTTCCAATTTTTTTAGATAACTTTATTATCATTAGATTAACAACATTAAAAATATATATATTTTGAATTCATAAAGGCCTAGATCTTGAAATTCATCTAATGGACGGTTTAGATTCATTGTTGGAGGGGGCTTATTTTGACCATATATAGGGTGCAAATGTTTTTTTTTTTTTGAGATTAATTATTGAGATGAAAGATTGTGTGTGCAAAATTTTGGGTTATTCAAATACCACAAATATGGCTTTTTAGAAGTGCGGTTTCATTATATTATAATGGCATAGTTACATGATATCATTTCTCATGCATACAATATTAGTCCTTAGGAATGATAACTGCACATATTTCTGGCAGAGGATTCATTTTATTAATTTTGAAATATTTGAACATAGCTTGTCAATTTTTTTTTTATGCTTGTAAAAAAAAAAAAAAATTGAAAAATTCATCTCTCTCTCTCTCTCTTTCTCAGTTCAGCCCTTAGAAATAATGGCAACTGCAAAACAAATGTTCATAACATATGGAAAGAGAATCAGTTTGATTAAGATTGAAAAGTTCAAAGCTCTCTCTTCCCCCTCTAATTTGTTTAAGATTGAAAAGTTCAAATCTCTCTCCCCCCTCCAGTTTGATTAAGATTGAAAATTTCAAATGTCTCTCTCTCCCCCCTCCAGTTTGATTAAGATTGAAAAGTTCAAATGTCTCTCTCTCCCCCCTCCCCCTCCCCCTCCCCCTCCCCCTCCCCCTCCCCAAAGGAATGATATACCTGTGAAACATGCTCCTAAATAATGGAAAAAGCAATCAAGCTGACTGTGCTTGAAAATCTCTCTCTCTCTCTCTCTCTCTCTCTCACACACACATTTATTTGGTGTTTCCCCAAATTGCAGCTCTACAAGACCAGGGAAGAGAAATATCTCCTTGATCTCCAGAGGGTTTACGGCCCACCCTTTCTTTTTCTGGATTTATGCGCTGCCTTCTTCGCACAACTCCGAGTTCTATGACTTATGGGTCAGTACTCAAAAACTGCATTGTATTTCTTTGTATAAATCTTAGAGAGAGAAAATGAATGTACAACTCTACTATAATTATGCTTAGCTACCAAAAGCTTGGCATGGTTTAATAACTGGTGGGGGGAGCTTTAATTTCCCCGCTTTTCGTTTATTTTAATTTTTATGTTGTTACATAATTGAGTGAACTGTGTATTGAGGCGTGGAAGGGGATGTGGGCAGTTTCTCTCTCTTAAGACTTGGGGCGCCTGGTTTTTCCCAAATCCGCCCAATTTTATGAATTTGTGGACTTTTTGTTCATGGGTTATGCTTTGGCACTTGGTGTCTAGTTCATCTTCTAGATCCGGATTCTTGATCTGGATCGCCGGATTTTAAAACAGTGGGGATATCAGAATCTCATGCTATCAGTGACAAGAACCATCTTTTTATAGCTAAACCAAAATTTCAAGCTCTCATAATCTTCAATGTCACCATAGACTAGTAACCTGTTTGATAACTTGAAACTAATGCTCTAGAAATTGGGATAACTTGAAACTAATGCGCTAAAAGCCGGGTATTTTAATACTTGGAATCAACCAGATTATGTTTGATAATCTTTCGGGAATTCGAGGATGTCCATGAACCAATGTTGTTAGATTCGCTTTGGAGTTTTTCTTGGTTTGGTGAGAAAAATGAAGCAATTCAGTGTTTCGGCCTGAAGTAGACAACATCAGGTTTCGTTTCGGTCTGGACCTAAAATCCTAAAGCTTTGCAATGTGAAGCGAATTTGACAACAATGCTATGAACTTTATGTGAATGTATTTGATGATTTGGAAATTGGGCGACTTGGAAATAAGCCGATTGTAACTCTTCATTAAGATTTCATCATGACAACAAATTGATATTTGTTCTATGTGACCGTGACTTCAAAATCATCCGGCATCTACTGTAAGTAAAACGAAATGTTCGGTTCAGATTTTGAAAAATAAAAAGTAGATTATTAAATTACATGTAATTTATTCACTAATTTATTTGGAACCCACGTTTTCTTTTGTACCATAGCCTATCTATAATAGTACAAGCTTTTTTTATTTGAAAATAATATATTTTAGAGGGCCCGGTCCAAGTAGAAATGCAGGTTTTTTAATAAATCTATTTTTGAGATGGATTTTAGTACTTAATTTTTAAGGACATATAATCTCTAACGTGGAGATTATGAATATGAAAAATAAGTAAATTTTAAAAACAAGAAATAATAATTTCAGGAAGAAAAACATTTGGATCGCTAGTTTCCATTGTTTTTAGATGGAACACCTACTTGTATCCATCTTTGAAATTGATGTTTTACACTTTCTGGACTACGAATGTAGAAATACGGTCTAGCATGCATGAAACAATTGTCCTATTTTAAAAAAGAAAAATGACTACATCTATGTGTAGGATTTCAAAGGATCAGCATTAAATTTGGCCTAGATTTTTAGAAAAGTCAAGTCCTACACTCATGTGATAATTTTTTTAGAGATCTGTGTCAAAATTTAATGGTGATCATTTAGGGTCTTACACACCCCATGTGGGAGTGTCTTAAAGGATCATTATTCTTTAGAAAATTGGCCTATCCAATTTTTTTTTTTTGTTTTTGGCAGGCAGCCCAAGGGCAAGTATTTTAGGGTGGCAATGGACCCGGTCCTGAGCTGGGTCCAGGTATGAGTCTAAAAAATGGACCTGGGGGGTCGATTTGGACCCAAACACTATTCGGGTTCGGGTCAGGATCTAGGTCCCACATTCCAGATTTATGAAAATACATTAGAATATGTTTAAATACATAGATGTTTTAATTTTTTAGTCCTATCCAATAGGTTTCGGTTGGGTCTGGGTCTGGATCCGGGTCTCGCATTATATTTTCGAGTTTGGGTCCCATAATAGTTTTTTTGGGTCCAGGTCCCGAAGGACCCCGACTCGACCCGTTGCCAACCCTAATTTTACCATGACCATCGCATCCGATTTTTTCACAATTTTCATGAGTGTAAACATATCCAAGTACTTACAAGATTCACTCATGTAATCCACCATAAGGCCTAAGGCTACACAACTTAAAAAACACTAGTCAAATACTCAGCCAAAATACAAAAATGTCCTCTAAAAATGATGATAGAATCGACCATATGCCACTACAAGCTACATATGCCCTTTGACATGACACAAAATCGGAAGAAAAAAAGAAAGTTATTATTACAAAAAGTAGCACAAAGCACAGATTCATTTGAATTGAGAAAAAGTTTATAGATTTAGGAAAAAGTTTATATAAGGGCTAAGCCTTGTACAAATTAAGGCACACCTCAAAAATTCGTTAAAAGAAGTAGTTTCGATGTCCAAAAATCCTCACATCGATCGTCAACCTTAAGATGGATTTCAAGTTTTGGAAATAATGCATATTATAATGTATTTTTTGGACCATCAAATTTCAAGATTTTCTAGTGTTGATAGATCTACTTGATCTACACTATTTTAGAACCTTTAAATTTTATAATTAGAATTTATTCAGAATTGAAACATCTTTCGATACTATTTGACAGTACGCCTTACTTTGACTGTTTACTGCCACAACCTTATAGAAACCACACCCTTCTATTTATGTTATCCATTGGAGTTGGTAGAAATCCATTTTGTTCTTGATGAACCCTAAAGCTTTGCTATGCTTCCTCTCTGTTACAAAAAGACTGAAACATAGCTCCACTAAAAAAAGTGACTTGTGGTTCTTATTCTTCCCATTGCCTTTACAAAATTCAAAAGGATAGTGGTTTTTCCTACTACTTTATTCTCAAGCATATATAAAATAAAATTCAAATTTTATGCATTCAAATAAGCATTGTTCAGATGAAAATATGAAGAGGAACCGAAATAGGAAATACAATCGTGCCATCCGGCCATCAAAATTACCAATGTCCATATAAATCCAAATTTTGCATAGGAAACAAACCAAATTCGACTATAAAACATCCGGGCTGAAATATGGCTTTCAAATTAAGTTCCGAATTTGTAGATGCGGCCATGTCATACGCAAAAAGAAAGAGCTTCATAGAATGGCAGAGGCCAATAGAACATGACAACCATAGCTATACAACCAACCTTCTTGTCAACATCTCACAACAGTCCCCACATCCATATAAATTCAGAAATCCACTCTTTCAAATATTAAACCAGATATAAAATAAAAAAGAAACCACTTAAATTAATTATTAGCCAATTTCAATCTAATAGACGATTCATAGTTTCAGACTTCGATTATTTTTGTTGGCTCGATTGCCATCAGATCTCTCTCCTTGGAGAGAAAGAGAGCATCGTCCAATTTCTTTCAGCATACATCTACTCCCGCAGTCAGAAGACCTAAGAACCTTTTCTCCAATGTTGTGAAATTCGTTTTGGAGTTAAAAATAAAGCAATTAGGTACTTAGGTGCTTGGGGAAGATTTCAGACTTTTTTTATTCAATATAAATGAATTACATATTTGTATATAAAAAAAATTAAAAATTAAAAATAATAAATAAAATTTTAAAAATACTTCTATATAGATATTTCTTTGCTTAGGCTGAAGAAGCCAAAGCTTTGGCCACATCTGCCCAAAGCAAACCCGAATTTGACCAAAGCGGCAGCATCAGGCTTCGCTTCGCTTCGATCTAGACCTAAAATCCAAAGACTTCGGCCGAAGCGAAGCAAATTTGACAATGCTGGTTTTTTCAATTTGAAAATTCAAGAACCGCCTAAGATGATTATTCTCCAAAGAAAAAATTTGAAACTTGAGTATTCAAACACAAATCTCACCCTCTCGAAATTAGAAGTTCCCTATTCAATCTCGAGACATTATTTTTTTTCAAGTGCATAGTGCAATGAGGATTTTTTTGTTTTTGTTTTTAGAGAAGTTAATCTATGGCGTTGAAGAGGATACATCCCCAAAAATTGGGGTCCACATTAATCCTAGATGGGGATTTTATCCCTGTGGGAAAAGCTTTTGGCTTTCATAAATAAGCTTTAAAATATCTTCTGTAGAATTCAAGAAATTACACTAAAAATGCAACATGAATCCCATAAATTCCAACAAAATCTATCAAAAATTGAAAACATCCCAAGTGCATACATTTTTTCTAGGGATCATTGAGACTCAACGCTCGGAAGTATGCATAGCACTCCTAGCTGCAAATGATCATGTCATCCACACACCGAATCAATAACTCTTCTGCGACCATCCAAAACTCCAATAAGCCTATCACAAACCAAAAATATATGTTACAAGTCAAGAAAAACCTCTAACAGGCGAACCGGGAAAACATCTGGATGAGCTCAACATCGACCAAGAGAGGCTGAAAACCCAGTGTTCCTTATCTAAGAATCTTAGAAGGAAACTGAAAATATGTAGATACCCGCAAAGGAAAATGTGTGATTCCACTATGTTCTTCTGATACAAGAATTTAGGAGTCTGTTGCTACTTGGATGCATGTGTCGAGAACATGGACACTTTCTAGTTTTGTTTCCTATAACTGACAGAATGAAATGTACATGTCACATGCAAACATAGTTGGACACATGCATAGCATACAAGAGCATTCATCCTAAAGAACCAAATAAAATCACAACATTCTATGATCAACACGAGAATATCTACTGTAGAAAGTGTGAAGTATAAGGTCATCATTACAAAAATCAATAAATGCAACACTTTCCAAAATTCTTTGAAGTTCAATAAGTCAGAAGACCCTACTAACTGACTAAAATTTTGCAGAATATGATGATGAACATTCATATATGTCACCATATTTTACATATTCTGTAGGCAATCTTATGCGAGATAAGAAGCATTGAGACTCAGATCATCATGTACGCATGCATACAAGAGTTCATGTGTGTGTTGCAGTAATCCAGAGGAAAGCCAAATGACATGATTGAGAATAGAATATTAAATGAACCCACCCTTTAAAGGATTCGGGAATCAAATGATCATATAGGCCTAAAGCGATGAACCTTGGTCACTTCCTCGGAAGCAGAGCTTGCAAAGAGCCAACAATTAGGAGAACTCCAGTACCATGACTTGAGTTCTGACCAAATAATGAGAGACACCATGGCTTATTACTTCAGGGCCTCCTGCCCATAAAATTTTAAGGTTTGAAGAAAAAACTGGAGCAGGATGCTTTGCCTGTGATGCCCATGGCGATGAAAATGACCTGCAACCGGAACTACGAGACGATAAAATTGGTAGCCAACAGCAGTGAAGCTCCCAACGAGATACTCCATTTTTAGTAGTGAAGAGTGGGGTTACCAAATTTTTTTGAGAATGTTAACCTTAACTTAATAATGAGTTAAGTACAAACTACCAAAAAATATAGGCTATCCACAGGGCAGAAGCTCTATATGCAAAAACGCCATCCTTAAATGATGTGGTAAAGAAGTAGACTGTAGTAGGCCTTTTTAGAAGTGGGGTTACCAATTGGCCTCTATGAAGTGATCAATCTTCAACGTGGTCCTAAGGATCGGATTAAGTCCATTTTTTAAGGTCTAAAAAAGGCATGGACAAAAAATATAAACTCTTGAATGGAAATGGAAGCGAGGTGTAGCTTTGCACTATTACTCGAGAGGCCCAACTGGGTCGTAAAACTAGTTTAGACATATTCCATTTGCACAAGAAGAAGCAGAAGGATGTGAGGATTTGCAGTACCATCTAGTTGTCAAAAAATGATGTACCTTGCTCAAGTGAAAATCGATGGTTTGGAGAGTTATCTGGACCAAGGGCTTAGCCCAGACATAGACTGGTGACATGGCCAAGCCTGGGCCAAAGGTCATGGAGTGTACCTGCCCATTTCCCTTTGTTTTATTAATTTTTTTCAAACAAAAGATTCGATTTCAACTTGGCCCGCCCTGCATTGTTACTCAAGAAAGGCCCAACCAGGTTGTAAATACTAGTTTAGACATTTCCCATTCTCATAGAAGCAACACAAGGATCTAGGGATTACATACAACCTAGTTGTCAAATAAAGCTGTACCTTTCTTGCATAAAAAATGATGGATTGGAGAGGCGGTTCGTGATAACGAATCCTCGATAAACAACGTGGACAGGGCTAACATGGAGAGCAATCGAGTCTCATGCCTTGAAAAGATGCGAAGATGGTAACCCATCTAGAGAATAGGCGAATACCGTCAAAACCAAATAATATCATGAGTTCTTAGAGGAGTTCCCCCACCCCAAAGGCAGCGATTCTATGTTTCTTAACCACCTTTCATTCGCATGTACTTGAGATTAATTCATCTTTTCTTCGTAGTCCCTAGTCCAGCGGTTCAGAGAAAAAGACAATGATCCCAACAGCCTGTCATGTGGTCAAGGATTAAGAGTGAAGTCTAGCATTGAATTGGCATGAAGTACTTTAAACTTGGAACTAAGCATTTTAACCAACTTTTCTTGGAGGGATGTTGCTCGATAACGGAATTGAGTGCTGAAGCACTTTTTGTATTAGGTAATGAGGATTAATAATATAAGGGGACAACTCTTGACTCCTTGGGGTTATCCCGCACTTGGAAGTAGGAAAAAGAAGAAATATAGTGATAGTTTCATTCTTCGTCGTCGTAAATAGAACAAGTCGGGCGAACGACGGGGATTGAACCCACGCATGGTGGATTCACTAAAGAAAATAAAATGTAGGATGAAGACTAATGCTCCAAATCCAATTGGAGGGCAATCTAACAAACATGTTCTTGAGCTAATACATTAGCTTCAGCATTGGCTTTTGTGACGGCGGAGGTCATAGATACATTCATAGGATTAAGGTGTCGGAAGTGAAAAAAGCTTTGAAAAGGATGAAGATAGGAAAGGCTTTAGGACCAGATGATATCCCGATAGAGATTTGTAAGTGCATGGGGAAAATTGGCATTCACTGGTTGATAAAGTTGTTCAACCAAGTGTTGAGAACAATGAAAATGTCAGACGAATGGAGGAAAGGTATTGTAGTACCTATTTACAAGAGCAAATGAGAAATACAAAATTGTGCAAAGTATCAAGAGATCAAGCTTATGAGCCATACTATGAATCTTTGGGAGAGAGTCATTGAGCAACGATTAAGGCATGAAATGAGTATATCTGAAAATAAATTTAGCTTTATGCCAAGAAGGTCAACAACTGAGGCTATTTTCATACTTAGGCAACTGATTGAGAAGTTTAGGGCGAGGGGAAAAGACCTTCATACTTATGATTTGATTTGGCAGGTGTTGGAAAAGAAAGGCATCTCTAGACACTACATCAACTTGGTGAGAGATATGTATGATGAAGCGGTTACTTGTGTACGAACAACTAGTGGAGAGACGAGTGAGTTTTCAATGACAATAGGTCTACATCAAATGTCAGCATTGAGCCCGTACCTCTTTGTCTTAGTTATGAACGACTTAACTAGGCACCTGCAGAATGAGGTACTGTGGAGCATGTTATTCGCAGATAACATAGTTTTGATTAATGAGACCTGAAACGGTATCAACACAAAGTTAGAACTTTGGAGGGATGCTCTATAATCCAAAGGTTTTAAAATTAATAGGACTAAAACATAGTATATGGATGTAAATTTAGTAATAATAGGAGTAGAGATGAGGAAGTAGTTAAGATTGATGGCCAAGAAGTACAAAAAGACCGCACTTTCGATATCTTGGGTCGATAATCTAGGAAAATAGAGAGATCGAGAAAGATGTCGCACACATGATTAGAGTTGGGTGGGCGAAGTGGAGATGTGCAACTAGAATTTTTTGTGATCGCTACATACCAATGAGGCTGAAGGGCAAGTTCTATAGGACACAAGTGAGACCAGCTTTGCTCTACCGGGTAGAATGTTGGACAGACAAAAAACAATATACCCATAGAATGAGTGTAGCGGAGATGAGGATGTTAAGATGGATGAGTAGCAAGACAAGAAGGGATAGAATTCACAATGAATCTATTCGAGAGAATTTAGGCGTGGCACCAATAGGCGATAAAATGAGAGAGAGTAGACTTAGGTGGGCTGGCCATGTGTGGTGCTGACCAAGTATAGCACCTATTAGGATGTGTGAATTAGTTCAAGTGGAAGGACTAAAAAATGTAAAGGGTGGCCTAAAAGGATGTGGTTGGAAGTAGTATAAAAAAATATGGGAACTTATGGCCTCACTAAGGATATGGCCTTTAATATAGCATAATGGAGAATCAAGATTCATGTAGCCGACCCCAATTAATTGGGAAAAAGCTAAAATAATGATGAATGATGATGATGAGAAAGCTATTAATGTCATAGCATTCCCACAAAAATACGAGTGAGTCTCCATCAAGCAAGTGTTTCTTGACATGCCGACAAAATCACATCCATAAGAGCTCACGTGAATCTCTTCCTCCCAACACCCAACCAAGTACCAACAGACCATCCATATGTTCAACGAAAGCAATACAAGTGTTAGTGAGTCCTAACACTAAGGGAATGCTAAGGAGTTTTTTTTCTGATAAAGGGCAATGCTCAGGAGTTTTTAGGAGGTGTGTTCATCCATCCATGTTACACTCCTCAACAGTGGAGAAACAAGGGCTGGAAGCTCAGTTACAACGCTAGAGAGCCAAAGGATTATGGTTGAGACATGACCTGGACAAACCCATTAATGTTTTGCAGGCCCAACTATTTGGCAATGTGATGGAAGCATTCTGGTGTTTGGTCTAGAGTCGATGGCTTCCCAAGGATCCAATAAGGAGGGAAAATATGTGTTTTTCCCAGGCTAGAACATCTTCAATAAGGAGGGAAAATATGTGTTTTTCACAAGGCTAGAACATCTTCAACATTGGGATTTATATCAGAAAATATGTGCTTTTCTGTAAGGAGTGGGAAGAAGCTAATTGAGACCTCCATATCCAGTGAAAGTTTAGTAAGCCCTCACAAAATGTTAGCTAGGTTTGTCTGAAGTACATGGGTTACACAACTCTTGTTTGGGCCAACTAACGTTAGACAAAAGTAACATAAAGATAGTGGCCGTGCTTCTGTTGTCATTTCAAGAAGACAGAATCAGTACAACTTAGGAACTCTAAAATCAGTTCTAGATAGCTAGGACCTAGAAGAGGTTGTGCATTGCAGGAACTTAAGAAACAACAATGGATAGGATCAAATTAGAACTCCTAGACTATTTGAGAATACTTGCCCAAATCAATCACCAGAATTTGGTGCCATTAACAGACAAATGGAAGGTAACTTTGTCCAGCTAGAATTCGAGGAAGGTTCCATAATAAGGATGGGTTAGCGTAGTGATTTATCGGCCCCTTAAGAGAAGGCAAGTTGGAAGCTAAACAACCCTTTGGTTGGGACGTTATTTGAGCAACTAGAGGACATACTCTAAACCCAGGAAGATATGCATAAATCTTCAATAAGATAAAGAACATTATTGATAGAATATGGTTTTGCTGATATATCATGTCTTATTGGCAGATCAAAGGGTTGATATGGATGACTGTACTATGCCGTGATGCAACAAGGTTTCCGGATAATTTACCATTTTAGGTGCCACCCAGCTTGACAAAGGCCTCTTTGTTGTTATTCCTTCCTTGAATTATTCATATGTGTGTGTATTCTTGCAATATTTTTTATATCAAACTAATTATGTCGGTTTTTTTTTGAAGATGTAAATGTAAAAGAGTTACAAAAAGGAATCAGGCAGCCCATAGAACGGTTGCTCATTGCAGCTTCCAAAAAAAAAAGCCTTCTAACAGAATCTATACTGCTATAAAAAAATGGTTGATAAACCATGCACAACACAGCGTACAAAAGAGAGATTGCTGTTCAAAATACAAAAAGTGGAAGCCGAGCTCAATACATTGCCAAGGAGGTTCCACCGGTCGAAGTATCTAGTTCTGAACTAGAACACACTCCAGCTTTAGCAGGTTTATAAGCATCATGGTTTGTCGTGCCATGTATGTCGAAAGAAGATATGCATAAGCCTGTAAAGGTAAAAAATATGTAAGAAATGTGGTTGAGCCGCCAAGGACATGAGGAATCCATCTTGGCCCAGGATATGAGGTGTTTGGAGTTTCCCTTCCACCACTAAACAATCAAACCAGTCCACCCTAACCCATATGATCCCTTTTAAAAGGGCTACAGCCTCAGCGGTAGTGGAATCTGTGTTGCCAATGGACACAGACTAAGATAGTAACATGTTGCCACGGTGATCTCTAAAAAGGCCACCAAAACCAGCCAGACCTGGATTGCAGGGGGAGCAACCATCGTTGAGCTTAAGAGAACCAGGTCCTGGGGGGCGCCATAGTAAGGATCGAGGAATGTGGGGCACCGAGGTTCCCAATGTGGCTTACCAGTCAAAGAAAGTCACTGGTAGCAAAGTGTCTGGACCTTTTAGAGTTTGTGACCCAAAAGATAACTGTAGCCTTGATCCTATCCATTATACTCGTGGCCGAGTTTTCTCTTCCCACGAAAATTCTCAGGTTCCTTTCCTTCTAAATGGCCCAAATAATTGTCATTGCTGCTCTCTAAAGGAAGTAGAGACAAGAAACTCTGGAACAGGGATGGGATGGAGGATGGCAATACCCAATGCCGTATGAAAAGGTGGAGGAGATGGGCGCAGATGCTGGAAGCCCAATCACAGAGCAAAAAGAGGTGCTCATAGGTTGCAGCTTTGCACATTGGTCAACCATGAGGACCCACTCAGAAATCAGCAACCAGCAGAAAACTTAGATTTCAGGGGAATGGCAGGAATGCAAGAACAGGAAGCTACATGAGGGGTGGAGGGGTGCAGAAAGAGCTTGGCATAGAAGGATGGTACCAAAAACTTACCAGATGATGAAGCCATCCAAATAAGTATTGACCCCGGCAGTGGTAAGTATGTATAGCTTGTAGGGCGGTAAGAAGGGACTGGAGTGAAGAAACTTCCTGGTTCAGCAAGGGTCTTCTAACGTTTGGGCTCCACACCCTTTCCTAATAGTTCAAAGAGATCTGAAACCCAAGCATCACTGTCCCTGGCCAGCAACTAAAGATTGTTGAAGCTTTCCCGCAGATGAGAGTTTCCAATCCATAGGTCGGTCCAAAATTTCAATCAAGAGCACCATCTCACTCTGAACCGACCATTGGAGCAGAATTGGTCCAAAAACAATAGTAGCGAGCACCACACCCCTCATGATCTACTACAGCTCACTGGGCAGCCAATAAAGGAAGTTTATATGGTATTTCTGGCATAAACTTGCTGCAATTGCCAATTGGTAGCTGTGTTAGGGGGCAGAACGCCACCACCATTTTCCTAGCAGGGCTGCTGCCTAAATGGAGACGGCGCCTACGCCACCCTGTTTCTTAGGTAGGTAGACCTTTTCCCAAACAGGAGGTGAACTTTCGTGCTTGTCATTCTCTCCCAACCACAGAAAATTTCACATCTTTCACTAGAGATGCGCAGCAATAGAAATAGCAATCTGAAAAAGTACCATCTAGCAGATGGGGGGGAACATTTGAGAGGGTGACCATGATGAGAGTTAGACTGCCCGCCATCGAGAGGAACCTACCCTTCCACCCTGCCAACTTAAAGAGTCAAATTCTTCCCCGATGGGATCCCACAGCGGTTTTCTTAACTTGCCAATGCCAAACAGAAGTCCTAAATATATGGCTGGTAGGAGGCCCCACAGCCTAGTATAGTAACATAACATGATCTTTTACGGATTCAACTTGTAAAGATCCTTTTAAATTAGATTATTTTATAAAATATTTAATAAGGTGAGTTAAAATTCAAAAAATAAAACTAACACAGCATCCTAAAATACAAAAATAATAGTGGACTAATGACAGGATTCAACTGTTCGCCTGTCTCCAACAGTGCGTCATCTGCAGAATGTCTGTGAAGCTAACACAAAGCAAATGAGGAAATTGTAACTATTTTAAATATGCTTTTAGGTAGCTTCAAGGATTAGAATAAACATGTTGAAAACAAGAATTACACGTGTATTAGTCCCTGAAGAAGATTTTAAAGGCCCAGCAAAATGTGTGGGATATCTGATGTGTAAGTTACCCAATAAATACCTTACGTGCGGCATGCACAGGCAAGCCAGCCAATGCACAATGGTGATGAGTCAATGAAAGACTTCACAGAAAATTTAGCATCCAGGAATGTTCAGTTCTTGACGATGGGAGCGCGCAATTCCCTCATAAAATCTGCTGTCTCAAACCTGCCTATTTATTATATGTTCTTGTTTGCCCTTCTTCTGTAGCAAAACAAATTCAAAAACTCATGAGTCATCTTCTCTGGGGGAGTCTCTACTGACTGTGCATGCAAACTAAAAACTTAAAGAGAGGGGGGGGCTAGGAATCAAAAGAATCGAAAAAATGAATCAGACACTGCTGGCCAAATGGTGGTTGAGGGGTTTGGCACTCAATTATCCCAAGTTTGGAAACAAGTAAACAAGACCAAATATGGGAGAATGAACTCAGATGGTCTGTAAATCATACCATGGAGGTGCCAGACACTCGGGCAGATGGAGAGGGATAATGGATGTAGATACCCATCAATGAGCAAAATCAGAATTATGGTTGGAAATGGGAAGAAACCAGATTTTGGACAGATACAAGGCTACATGGATAGGGGAACAACTCCTGAGTTTTGGCTACATTAAGCTTTTTGTATTGGCCTAGAACCCAGACATATTGGAGGCCAATGAGGGGGAGGGGCTTCAAAAGAGCTTCAATTCCCTGTCTTACGAGAGCCCTCAATAGAATAAAATCGAAGTATTCAAGAACTTGTTTTTTTTTTATAACTGTTACCTGAAAATAATAAACTCGAAACACAGTACATAGTACATAAAGTTCGATACAGTTGGGCTCTAAGCTTAGCCCAACCTGTATCGTGGTTCCTGAGGGGAGGACCAAGAGCAATCCAGTCACAAGTTGAACTCTACATTAAAGTAGTTTACATGGTGGAGTTTATAGAACTGCCCATATCCAAAAGCAGACAAAAGGATGGAGGGCGTATAGATGCCCTTGTGCATAGTCTATCTAAACTAAGCACTCTGTGAAGAAGATTGGCGTGCTGCTCCTTTAGCGAGTGCATCTGCGGTTGCGTTTGTGGTCCTTCGGGTATGCTGCCACGTGACATCCAGGTCCCTACATAAGTGTTAATCTCATAAAAAATGTGACTCAAATACCAAGGTGGGTCGCTTTTCCCAGATCCCCAGGTTATGATATTCTTGGCGTCTCCTTCTATGAGCAGGATTCTACCCCACATAAGGTTAAAATGTTTGATTCCAGTTAGAAGGGCCAAAGCTTCTGCTGTTTGTGAGTCTTTTGTTCCTATGAACTCCGAGAACGAAAGGAGGATAGTTCCTTCAAAGTTTCTAAACACTCCTCCAATGCCTGCAGGACTAGGGTTACCTAAAGAGCACCCATCAAAATTGAGTTTAATCTGACCTTCTAGGGGAGGGGTCCATCTGGGATTGATTTCACTTTTATGATGGGTGAAGAATAGAAGATTACTCCAATCTCGTAAAAAGGAAGATGTCAAGATTCCCGTGAACAATTTATGGTGGGTTGCCCAAAAAATAACAGAGTCTGTTATTTTATGGAAGAGAGTGAAGGTGGAGTTCTTTTCCCCTTGAAAAGTTCTAGAGTTTCTTTCCTTCCATAGATGCCATAGGGTAGCCGCTAAGGATGCTTTCCACAGAATTTTACCTGATTTTCTCCATTTTTCCTCGAAAGATTGGGCTATCAAAGACGGAATAGAAGGTGGAATCACCCACATCAAACTAAACAACTGGATTTGCTCCAAATAGCAAAGGCCAACTTGCAGTGTAATAACAGGTGTGTAAAATTTTCTTCCTCTTCTAAGCACATTACACATCTGTTAGGTATTTGAAAGCCTTTATTCTGGAGATTATCAATGGTTAGGGGTTTTCCTAGAGTTGCAAGCCATTGGAAGAATTGGGCCCTTGGTGGAGCTATAGAGTCCCATGCTTTGCTTGAGATGTCAGAATTGTCATTCCCCTCTACTAGAACCTTATAAAAAGATTTAACAGAGAATCTTCCTGATGGGGAAGGAGTCCATATCATCGAGTCTTTCCCTGACTGAGCAAGGAAGACTCCATGCAATTCCAAGCTTAGAGAAGAGAAGGCAATAAGTTCGTCCTAAGATAGCGACCTTCTAAAAGATGGACTCCAAGTCCTTCTGCTACGTGAGTTGGTCATGACCTCCTCTATTGTGGATTCTTTGTAATTAGAAAGAACGTAAAGTGAGGAGAATCTGTTTGAGTGTTAAGGAGGCTAGCCACTTGTCCTCCCAGAACCTCACTCTACTTCCTCCTCTTGCATGGAATCTAATGTGCTCTCTAAAGCTTGGGAGGATGGATCTTAAAGGTTTCCATATACCTGGCCCAAAGGCAGGTGTCAGCCACTTTGAAGAAGGGAGGTTGTGTTTGCTTTTTATCACCAGAGCCCATTGTTGGTTCTCGTGATAAGCTAGCCTCCACTACCATTTTCCCAGCAAGCCCAAGTTTTGTTTCCTTAAGTCTCTAATCCCCAAACCTCCCGTCGTTTTGTGGTCTCTGCCGAACCAGACCACAAAAAGTTTCTCATAAGCTGTTCGATCCTCTTAGCTATAGGAACTGGAATCTGATATAGCGACATGAAGAAGATGGGTGTATTTGCTAAAGAGGCTTTGATAAGTGTGCATCTACCTAGCAAAGATAGGTAACGCCCTTTCCACCTAGTTAGCCTTCTATCTATTCTATCAACCACCTGGGCCCACATCTGTTTTTTGGGTCTACCAAGGCCTAGTGGGAGTCCCAGGTAAGCAGTGGGGAGGTCTTCTACCGCGCATTCCCACCCTAGGATAAAGCTTCTTGTTTGGGATGCATTTAGGCTAACTCCAATCATTTTTGACTTAGCCATATTGACCTTAAAACCAGTAGCTATTTCAAAGCAAGCTAGGAAAATTTTAAGGTTAAGGGTCTCCCTCTCATTAGCATCAAGGAAAACCAGTGTGTCATCTGCGTATTGCAGGTGAGACACTATTGGGCCTGCTCTACTTGCTTTGAAACCAGATAGTAATCTAGCCTGGTATAATCTGGAAATGGACTGACTGAAACTTCTCCCATTATGGTAAATAGGAAGGGGGATAATGGGTCTCCTTGTCTAAGCCCCCTTGAGGCAGGGAAGAATCCCTTAGGGGAACCATTGATGAGGACCGAGAAAAAGGGCCTAGAGTAGCACCCTTTCATCCATTTCCTCCATCTCTCTCCAAAACCCATCTTGTGTAAGGTTTGATCAAGGATTGACCAATCAACGTGATCGTAAGCTTTTTCCCAAACGATCTTGAAGATAAGGCCTGGTTTTTACCTTTTATGGCGTGAGTGGATACATTCATGGGCTACCAGAACTCCATCTAGGATCTGTAAGCTGACTGGGATGGGGAGATAACTAGATTTAGGACCTGTTTTAATCCGAAGGCAAGGACTTTTGAGAGGATTTTGTAGGAAGAATTAAGGAGGCTAATAGGTCTAAAGTCCTTAATGTTCTCTGCTCCTTCAATTTTGGGTACCATAACGAGGAAGGTGGCATTGATGGCTTTATTTAGAATGCCTCTCTCATATAATTCCTCGAAGAAAATCTTAAAATCTTCCTTAAACGTGGTCCAATAGGTTTTGGACAGAGCCATAGGGAATCCATCGGGTCCAGGAGCCTTGTCAGGGACCAGGTCTTTGACTGCCTTCTCAATTTCTTCATCAAAGAAGGGGCGCTCAATCCACACAGCTTTCTCAGCAGGAAGGGTTTTGAACACAAAGTCTTCCATAGAGGGTCTGGGTAGGTTAGGGTCAGAGTAAAGGTTACTAACGTGAGATAAAACCCTTCAATCTCACTATCCGAATCAAGCAGCACCTCTCCAACTTTGATGGTTTGGATCAGATTAGTTTGGCGTCTACTACTTGCTATTTTATGGAAGTACTTGGTATTTAGGTCCCCTGACTTCAGCCAAGTGACTCTAGACCTTTGATACCAAAATAGTCCTTCCTTTTTGAGAGTGGTGAGGCATTATATTTTGGTTTTTGTCTGAGGTTGGCTTCGTCATGGGACAAATCTCTGGATTCCTCAATCTTATCTAGGTTCTGGATAATCTCCAGCTGAGATCTTTTAGACACTGAGAAGTTTCCGTACAGGGAGGATTTCCATGAAATAATAGATTTTTTGAGGAGCTGCAACTTTTTCTGAAGCCTAAAACCAGTTCTGTCAGAGACTTGATTTGAGAAAGCTTGCCACCAAGAATCAATGAGTGTTGTCAGCTTTTTCTAAGGTCCAAGCCAGTTCAAAACGAAAGGGTTTGGGTCCTCTAGGGCCAGATTGGGTATTGAAAAGTATGGGGCAATGATCTGAAATGGGTTTAGGGAGAGTAAAGGCGTGAGACCCTGGAAAGTTTCATCCCAAAAGGGGGAGACTAAGAATCTGTCCAATTTAGATAGAGTGGGTTGGGCTCTATGGTCCAACCAAGTGAATTGATTCCCTAGAAGTGGAATTTCAATTATTTTGAGTCTGGAAATGAGATCGGAGAATTCATACATGGATGTGGTGACTTGGGAAGAGGAGTTTCTTTCAAAAGACCATCTAGTGATATTGAAATCACCCCCCCAGACACCAGATGGGGTGAGGAAGGTTGGCGATTTCTTCAATTTCTTCCCAAAATTTTGGTCTCAGAGCTGACCTGTTGGGGCAGTACACAGTAGTGAACTTCCACTTAAGGTGGTCAGTTCTCCTGGAGAGGAGGACCATGACTGAAAAATCACCTATGTGAGTGGAAGTCAGAGAGTGTTCCGTGGTGTCCCAAATCACCCAGATCCCTCCTGAGGCCCCTAGAACTGGGCGAGAGATCCATAGGCATGGTGACGTACCCCACACTTTTCTAACAGAGCAAAGGTCAGGATCAGGTTGTTTGGTTTCTAAAATAGTCAATAAGGAGGGTTTCGACTTGGCACACAGGTCTCCGACTGCTTTTTGTTTAGAGGTGTGGCCAAGTCCCCTGATATTCCAAGTTAAGATCTTCATCTAGGCAAGGTTGGTGGGTGTTGCTCTGCAAGTCTGGGTGATCTCCTGGCTGGGGACCTATCAGTTACTGCAGTGGCCTCGGTGGACAGGTCCAAGGGATAGAGATGCTCGGGGTTAATGGAGGAAAAAAGGTTGATCAGTTCTCTGTAGACTTTTTTCCTCCTCTGTCCATTATCCCCCAAGGTAGAATCCAAAGAGAGGAGCAGCTGGTGGTGAGAATCCGAGAATTTAAAACCCATAACTTTGAAGAAAACTTGACCTTTTCTTTGGATTGCTCAAAGCTGATGTCATCGATGCTGTCTTGCTTGGCCAATTCCTCATTCCCAGTAGTCGACTGCTGCAGATCCTTAGGTTCCTGTGGTGCGTTGAAGCAGGGGTAGGAGCCTTCGTAAAAGGAGGAGAGGCGGGGAATAGTGTACAGAGCAGGTTGGGGGTTAAGGGGATTGGAGAGGTTAGGTGGTCCCTGATACAGACGTTGGGTTAGTCCCTGATACAGAGGTTCGGTTAAGTTGTAAGTCATGAAGCATAAAGGTTCATAAGGGGTAGGGGGAGGTGTAGTAGGGGAAGGTTGACGAAGTGGTAAAGGGTCAAAACAGGTTGGGGGAAAGACGAGGGGAAGAGGAGCACTAGAAGAGAAAGCCCCTGATTCAATAATGTGGCCCATGATGTAGGAGGGGTTAAGAGCTAGGTGGAAATGTGGAAGATGCTTGTCGATGATGGGGAAGACTGTACGAGGGATAAGGGGGTGGCCATGAATGCGGTAGAAAGAAATAAGGGAGGAGCTAACCCTTGATATGGGGGACAATTCAGGGTGAAAAGGAAGGTAATGGGAAAGATAAGCACCTATTGCCTCCAGGTTTAGCAGCGAAGGGCAATAGGTGAGGATCATCATGAATCCACCATTCCATTTCCAGGGATGCAGGAGGGGGCAAGGGGGATAGGCAGCAGGTAGACAAGGAGCAGACGAACAGGTCAATAAGGGGGTTCACGGAGGGGAAGGTTCAGAGCAATAGGAGAGAGGTTAGCCGTTGGGTCACCTCTACCTTCATCTGTGGCCTCTGTCGCTGAAAAGAGGTTCTACTTTCGTGGGGGAGTTCTCTGCTCTGCCTCCTTAGAAGAGAGGAAGGGATACCTGAAGCTCTGAAAGGGTGGGGACATTGGGGAAGGCTCACTGTAGATAAACGAGGGAGGGGGGCAGTTGGGGGGGACATCACACGATGGGATGGCCTCCTTTAGAAAGGGGACAGCAGCAGCTCCAAGGGGCTCTGGCAAGGCAGGGGAGGACTTCAAAATCAGAGGATCCAGAGGGAGATCTTTCGGGGAAGGGGGAAGAGGGGTCAGATAAGACTGACTGACGAGAGGAGGGAGAGGAGTACTCGAGGGGTAGGAGGTTATTTGCCAAGGGGTTAGAACTAGTCGGTGATGGGACATCAGGAACCTTTACAGAGGTCACAGGAGAGGACACCTGTGAATGGGGCTGGACAAGTGTCGAAGAGACCTCGGGATGGGAGGGGTCACCATGATGGCCAGGAGTGGGGTGAGTAGGAGATTTCAACAGGTAGTCGGCTGTCGCAGACTCATTAAGAGTGAGATCTAACGGTTGGATCTCACTGACATCATCAAGGTGGTTCGAACGGGCTCCAGGCAGGGGGCAATTGTTGAAGCCTGACTGAGTGGACACGTGTCGTAACCTTCTAGTGAGAGATGGGCACCTTGGGTTGATCATTCCCGGTGGCCTCCGTCTATTTTCCGGTGGACCACCGTCCACTGTTCTGTCATCTTGTTGCCCTTCTGAGTAGGGAGGTCCCAAGCTGCCGACGACCAGCCAACAAGGATTGGGTACCAAGATTCCTATCCAGATTTTTTAGGGTAGAGCTGAAGGATTAAGAGTCTCCAGTAGAACTTGCATTGAACCCAGCGGGAGAAATTCCAGAGACTTCCAGTTGATGGAAATGAGCCTGCCACACTTTTGAGCAAGTTTTCTAAAAGTAAAGGGAGCCAAGCATGCAGAGGAATATTTTTGAAGGTAACCCAGAATTTGGAAGAGGCTGAGGATCCTACCTTGGGAGACCAGGGCTTTAGGGAAAGCTTGGCCTTTTTAAAGGTAAGTTTGGATTGGTTTTCCACTGCTTTCTGCGCCAGAGTCAGGGATGGGAAGGAGAACAGAACATCCCCATTGGACAAGTTCCTGCATGTAACATTAGGTTCTCCCCACATAATCTGTGCCCATTTCTCAATACCCATGTATTCAAGAACTTGTTGGCTTACAAGGGATCTTTTTCAGGCCTGACATAGATGATCAGCTCATATCATTCCCAAATTCCAACGGGCAATTTTCAGTCAAATCAATATATCAAGCCATAACCCGGTCTTCAGTGGAAAGCGATGTTATAATTACAGTTTGAAGTATCCCTGGCTTGTCAACAAGCAAGCCTTTGCGTGGCTTGTGATCCACGATAGGATGCTAACTGTCAGCCATTGGATAAGCAGAGGACTGATCATAACTGATATATGTCTAATGTACAACGAGGATAGAAAAGAAGTCGGCCAAGGCAATTGGGATGTGGGCCATTTTGTTAAAGCAGTTGGGTTTTGCATGGGTACAGCCATCATCAATTGGTACACTCTTTATGCAGTGGTTTATTCCATAATTGCCAAAAACAATTGATACTCTGGCAGCCAACTATCCTAGCAGTACTGTGGATAATATGGTTAAATAAGGGAATGCTTCAAAAATAAAAAACTGGCGATGAATGGGGCGAAAGAAAACCTCAAGATATTAATTATTTCTTGGGCAAGAGCTAGAAAAGAGTTCAAAGGCTATTCTCTGGAAGATTTTGAGAGCCAATGGTCACCAAATGGTGTATTAGAAGCCATTAGAAAACAGTGAAGCAACGGATTGGTTTCCTCCTTCTGTGGACATAATTAAGCTAAATTTTGAGGGAAGTAGCAAGACGAGCAGATACCTCGTTGGTCTTGGAGGAGTTATGAAGGATTGCCAGGGACAAATATTGAGGATTTATCCAGGTTGAATCAGCAGTGATAATCCGAATGAAATGTAGGTATAGGCTCTGCTAGTTGGTCTTAAGAATTTGAACCACACATGCAATTCAGTTATTATAGAGGGAGACCCCAGCAATGCAGTCAGATGGGCTGAGTGAATATGGGTTTACATAATGTGTTTGAAGAAATATGGTGCATGTGTAGTCGACTATGAATACACCCCCAACATGTCAGCCGAGAGGTTTGATAAACAGATGTTTTGGAAAAGGAATGGGCGACCAAAAAAGACTGAACAGTTACAGTGCCAGTGTTTAGTGTAGAGCTGTCTGAATCTCACATACATAGACTCAGTTTTGATTCTTATTGAGTCATCCGTACTCTGATGACTTTGGAGAATTCCAGCAAAATTTTGTACTCCATAACAAGTGAAATTTAGTTACCAATAAGAGCAATGATAATAGTATGTTATTTTTATGATGAGACATTATATTTTTATACACAAGTACAGATACTTGCACCCAGGCACATAAGCAAATCCACCCACATTGACATGTGCACATCTACCACAAAGGATCCCAAGCTCTTGAAGGAACCTAGGAATCAAACGAGGTAACCTAGACGGCCTTGAACCACTTTGCATATGTATTTAGAGTGCATAGCGTCCGTACCATCACCTAAGAGATACAGATCATTAGCTACAAATGGTGCATAAAACCAAGTAGAAGAAAAAACTTGAGATTCATCAGATTAAAAAAACTTGCCCGCTGGATATTCCTTACAGAGCACACCCCAATGACAAAAAAATTTAATAAAGAAAGTTCTAATATTATTACACTTGGTAGACCATGGATTAATTTTCTCATAGCCACCATGAACTTTTTCCAAATGAATTATCAAGAATGCATTTTCATATGAATCAAGAATGCATTTTTATATAAACTATGAACATGGACAACATACACAAGAAGCTGAACAATTTTTAGAGGTGTCGATGACCTCAAGTAATGTTATATATTTATATTATTACTATCTATTAACGGCAAGCATATTTCTCCTTTGCCATTTTTTATTTTTAGAAAAAAACCGCAAGCATTTGATGACCTTATGTTTTTTATTCTTTATTTAGAAAAAACGGGACGCACATTAAGCAACCTTTTTGTTTTTTTTGATGGGCGGATTATTGGGGTGGAGATTAGAGAATATTATTAATACCTCCATGCGCTCTAGTCAGACCATCTCAAGTCCTCCAATCTTCACTCAACGTATTCACCATGACCTCCAATTCCAAATTTTCTTTTCTCATACTAATCTCTCTTCCTCGATTGTACATTTGCTGTATCGGTATGGGTGAAGTTGATCCATATAGACTCACCTGGGACACCCTCGTAAAACCCCAATTTGGATCCGGATGTCATCGCCACATTAGCCCTGAACAAGTCCAAAGCGCGCCTAGTCACGCTAGCCATTGATCAGTCCAAACGCTCACTTGGACCTAGTGTCCCGATCCATCTTACATGTCTTCAACGGTCTATTCATTATTAACGCCCGCATTAGTAACCCATTCGACAAGTACTCCTTGATGATGGACATGGGCAGCAACATTATTTAGACGCAGTGTGTGCCATGCAATGTATGATTTCAACAGAAGTGACCAAGGTATGTCAAAGGGAAGTCGCATAGTTATCATTGCAGGGATGTAAGTAGTGACTGCAGCGGAGACTGTTGTTACATGACCACATATGCTGATAGATCCATTTCATTGAGATACTATGCCATTGAGACCTTCTGGCTTGAGAGAGGCGATTCCAATACCAATGGTGGGTTCGTCATCTTTCCAAAAATGAAATTCGGATGCGGGCACCTCAATCGCGTGTCGTTTGGCTCGCCAATGGGGACATCGGAGCTGTTGGGGATGGGGGACCAGGCCCTCATACTTCATCGGCCAAGTGGGCCAACAAGCTCAGTTCAGATTCTCTTACTGTTTTACAAAAAGACTTGTGAGCTCCTTGGTCCTTGGCCCTGCACTGGTAGTCAGCATCACGTTTCACCAACTTCCCTCGACCTCTACCTGGTACATCATCGACCTCACCGACATTAGCATAGGGTCAATCAAACTCAAAATAGCCCTCGACACATTCAACCCCAAACAATCGGAAAAAGTGTTTGTCACTGACTCGGGCTTTCCACTATGTTTTCCCCTGACATCCTTGGCCCAAAGTGTGCTGCAAACCACGCTAATCGTGACGGCTCGAAGTTCGTGGAGACAAATGATGGTCGATATCCACTGTGCTATATTATGGGGGACCCAAACAGCTTCCCCCAATTCACATTGCACTTTGAATTATGGAGAGAGTGGAGGGTGTACCAGTTTATGAACGTATGATTTATTTAAATATCAAAAAGCTACAATATACAGCCCACTATGGAAACATAAGGATCTATCTAAATAGAGTTACAATTTGTAGTAGCAAAGAAACTCGACTTCTCTTGAGATTGTACTCTACATATGTGTTCCACTGGGCGTACGCACCCAGGATGCCGATGTTTCCATGAAACAATATTCTGAGGCACCTCTTGGTGCCTTCTACATTCATAAACATGTTTCCTGAGTACACCCACCATGGAAACATAAGGATCTATCTATATGGAGAAAGTGGAGGGTGTACCCACAAAACATGCTTATGAATGTAGGAGGCGCCAAGAGGTGCCTCAGAATATTGTTTCGTGGAAACATCGGCATCCTGGGTGCACACGCCCAGTGGAACACATACGTAGAGTACGATCTCAAGAGAAGCCGAGTTTCTTTTGCTACTACAAATTGTAACTCTACCTAGATAGATCATTATGTTTCCATGGTAGGGTGTATATCGTAGCCTTTTGATATTAAATAAATCATACATTCATAAACATGTTTCTTGGATACATGTTTCTTGGATTTACCCTCCACTCTCTTCATAATTCAAAGTGAAATGTAAATTGGGGGAGGCTGTTTGGGTCCCCCATAATGAGCACTATGGATATCGAACGTCATTCATCTCCACCAACTTCGAGCCCACCACGATTCGCATGGTTTGCACACTTTGGGCCAAGGTTCTCGAAAAAAAACATAGTAGAGAGCCCGAGTCAGTGACAAACGCTTTTTCCAGTTGTCGGGAGTTGGATGTACCGAGGGGTATTCTGAGTCTGACCATCCCAATGCTAATGTCGGTGAGGTCGAGGACGTGCCAGATAGGGGCTGAGGGAAGTTGGTGAAGCGTGATGCTAGCTACCATTGGGGGCGTCCTTGGGCATGGCCCAAGGACCAAGGAGCACACAGGTCCTTCCGTAAAATAGTAAGAGAATCTGAACTGAGTTTACTGACCCACTTGGCCGATGAGGGATGAGGGCCCGTCCCCCATCCCCAATAGTCCCGACGGCCCTATGGGCGAGCCAAACAACACGCGATTCAGGTGCCTACATCCAAATTTTAGTTTTGGAAAGACGACGAACCACCATTGGCATCGGCATTGCCTCTCTCAAACCTGAAGGTCTCAGTGGCATAGTATCACAATGAAATGAATCCATCAGCATATGTGGCCATGTAATAACAATATCCGTTGCAATTACTATTTACATCCCTGCACTCCGTCATTTGACATGTAATTTGATGATAACTATGCGACTTCCCTTTGATATACCTGGGTCCCTTCCACTGAAAGCATACATTGCATGGCTCACACTGCGTCTAAATAATGTTCCTGCCCATGTCCATCACCAAGGAGTACCCGCCTGATGGGTTACCAATGCGAGTGTTGATAATGAATAGATCGTTGAAGACATGCACAATGGACCGGGACACCAAGTCCAGGTGGGCGTTGGACTAATCGACAGCTAGTGTGACCAGACACGCTTTGCACTTGCTCAAGGCTAGTGTGACAAGGACATCTGGATCCATAATGGGGTTATACGAGGGTGACCCAGGTGAGTCTATATGGATCAACTTCACCCATACTGATGCAACAAATGTATATCTAAGGAAGAGAGAGATTTATATGAAGAAAAAAAATTTGGAATTGGAGACCATGGTGAATAGGTTGAGTGAAGGTTTGGAGGGTTTGAGATGGTCTGACTAGAGCGCATGGAGGTATTGATAATATTCTCCACCCTCCACCCCAATATTGCACCCACCAAAAAAGACAAAAAGGTTTTTTAATGTGCTTACTGTTTTTTTCTACATAAAGAACAAATAACAAAAGGTCATCAAATGCTTGCAGTTTTTTCTAAAAATAAAAAAAGGCAAAGGAGAAATATGCTTGCCGTTAATAGACAGTAATAATATAAATATAAATATAAATATATAATACAATATATGATATTTATATATTATATTATATATATATATATATATTTATTATATAAATATATATCAAATATAATATAATATAATTTATATACATATTTTATATTATATTATATATATCATAAATATGTATTATATATATATATTATATTTATAAATAAACATAAATATATATTATATTATATAAGGAAAATAACCCCTTATCCCCTATTTTTAACTTCTATATCTCATGAGACCCAAGAATTGAAAATATTACTTGTAAGCAAAAGGCCTCCATCTTTTCTATCTTACAGCCCCCTAAACCCATTTGACCATATATTATTGACCTCAACAACTTATGAAATGACTCCCTTTCCTCAAAACTTAACCTCTAACCTACGCCATCTCTCTCTAAACTCAATCTCTCCCTTTCTCTCTCTAAACTTAGCACCACAATCCACCACTCTCTAAACCGCGAGCACTCAGTCTCTCCCTCTCTCTCTCTAAACTTAGCCACCACCGTCCGCCACTCTCTAAAACGCAAGCGCCACCCGTCCGCCACCACCACTTTATACACAAACCCCCATTTTCCCTCTCCAAACCATACACAACCCCTTCATCCATAACCCTTAAACCCCCGCTTTCTCCCCCCTTCTCACTTTTTCGGCAACCCCCTCTACTTTTATGGTAAAAAAACGCTGCCAAGATGATGAGAGCAGTGGCTCCGGCCAAATTTCCGGCCCAAATTAGTACCATTGGGCCTTGCCTTCGCTTTGGTGTCACCTTTTTTGGCTTATTTAAAGGGACCTCTGAAATTTTCGGCCAAAATCAGCATCAAATTTCCGGCCAAAATCGCGACCTCTTAAACTTCACATGGCTTATTTAAAGGGAAGCCACAAAAATTACGGTTCCTGGAAAAAGAAGTTGGTCCTTGGTTTACCAAGTTTCCAGCGGCCAGAAGCGGCCACTCAAGTCATTGTGGGTCAGATCCAAGCTAACAAAAATGGGGAGATTTCCTAAAGTTTCAGGGATTCTACCTAAAAATCTACTGTAGGAGAGGTTTAAAGTCCTAGAAATTTGTCTTAGTATGCCAATTTCTTTTTGCAATTTCTTGGGCATCAGAGTTCAAGAGATAGGCGATGGAGACAGTGGAATTGAAGGTGAGTTGAGAGCTAAAGAAGAGGAAGGTTTCGCAGGGCATCAGAGTTCAGGAGATAGGAGATGGAGACAGGGGAATTGAAGGTGGGTTGAGAGGAAGGTTTTGATACCATTGCAAGTGTAGCCAAGGTTGTTGGAAACTTTAGCGTTGCAGGACAATTGCTTGTTGTTGAGGTAAATTTGTCGGACTTCAGTGGATTGTAGAGAAAGGAAAGAAAGGCTAAAGAGCTAGAAGAAATAAGGCATGGCTCTGAATTGCAGGAGATAGTGATTGGGTTCTGGGTTAGTTAGAGAGAGAGACTGGGTAGTTTGAGAGAGAGAGAGGTGTGGTTTTGGGCAAGAAGAGGGAGTGGTTGGGTAGAGAGTCTAGAGATAGAGGCCTCTAGCAAAGAAACCTTTAAAGAAAGCA
>NW_006497357.1:1222541-1247247 GCF_000471905.2 Amborella trichopoda
GAGAGAGAGAGAGAGGGTATTTGTCTGCATATGTTTTGTGTGCTGGTATGTAGTGAGATAATAGATGGTGGGTTTCTGTGAAACCAGACAACCATGGTCCAGGATGGAGAGAGGTGCCGGCTCAGGACCCTGTGGTCCAAGAAGCGGCTGCCCATGCCGTCAAGACCATTCAGCAGAGGTCTAACTCTCTTGCTCCCTATGAGCTGCTGGAGATACTTCTTGCAAGGGCCGAGGTCGATCATATTCTTTTCCTTTGTTTCTCTCTCATCTATTTTCTCTCTTATCTATTGGGTTGCCACTATTTTGCGCTCGTTTTTTCCCTTTCACTCGCTCACCTGTTTTCTATCCCGTCTTACTTGGTTCAGCTGTTCTCTCGGTTGCTTGCATTAACTGGAGAAGAAACTGCTCGTTTGCTTTTGTGCTAATGTCATTGGCGGGGATTTCGTTTCTTTTTGTTATTTTACAGGTGATTGAAGAGAGTGCTAAGTTTGACATGCTGCTGAAGCTGAAGAGGGGAAACAAGGAGGAAAAATATAAAGTAGAAGTGCATAAGAATCTTGAGGGAAGCTACCATTTGAATCATATGCAGCAGCATCATTCTGAATGTGAAACCCAGTAAAATAATTTTGTGATAGTTTTGCATAAGACTTAAGTTGCTTATATAGACTCTTTTACTTGTTCAAGTGAATAAATATATGTAAATAATCTAGTGTGAGAGTTGCATGTGACAGCCACCATGTCTGCTACTTAGAAATCAATGATGTGGGTGGATCATTTCCATGCCTTAATACCTTATTAGGCAGTGAATCTTTATGAGAGCACTCCAGAATTTAATGTTGGCTTGTTTGCGTGGGATTCATGTATGCAAGTGAATGGCATATCATGAGATTACATCCTCACCTTGTGGGTATCGGTTTGCCAGCCATAACTCTCTCACACACTCTCACAAATCCTGAACCTGTGATCAATTCTCCCAAAATTATAATGTTTAGACAAGTCATTCTCTGAAAATTTGATCTGCTGCTTATTATCGTCTCTGGTTTTCTATTGGAGGTTTTCAAATGAAATTAGGAAAATCTGAATTTTTCTTTTCGTGGTGCATAAACTGCTCACCCTCCTACATGTTGGCTAAAAAATAGTCGAATTACGAAACCATCTTGGAACAGAACGGTTCTGAGTAGGGTGGACGGTGGGTCTCATATCCTAAACCAAGAGGGCAATTTTGTACTTCAAATCAGTGATCCGAAACCCAGATTAGCAGGGAGGATTATTCACCCAACAGATGCATGTCGAATCATTGGATTGTCAATGCGGATTGGTATAATCGCTGAATCAATGATATAGAAGGATGTTAACGAATAAATACAAAAGAGGTGGACATAGAGGGAACATAGAAAACATAGAGGGGTTGGGACATAGAGGGAACATAGAAAACATAGAGGGGTTGGGACATAGAGGGAACATAGAAAACATAGAGGGGTTGGGACATAGAGGGAACTAAAAAAGCATTAGATAAATAATTTTTTCTTTTTTTTTTCACAAAAGAACAAAGAAAAACATAAAAAAGAGATTTTAGTGGGGTACTAGGGACCCATCTCCATCCCATATTAGAACTGGTCCGGTCTTTACATATTCCCATCCAGATTGTCAATACGATTTAAGAATTGCTGGGTTTTAAAACATTGTTTAAATTTAAGAAATGAACAATAGATGGGAGGTTAAACACTCCAATGATAAATCTAACCTCCAAGCCGGTCTCCCGTGCCATTTGAAGTGGTATTGTACAGAAGTTAAACTGAATTAAAACGTGCTAACTTATTTTTTACCATGGTCTGTTTACGCACACAATCTCTCTTTTACCATGGTCTATCTGTATACACAATCTCTTTCAAAGGAAGTTCCTGATACGCAAGATCTTAATTATTTATAAAATTTTTATTGAAGATTAACTTTAATATAGATGAAAGTGCTGGGTTGAAACGATTGGTCTATTGAGATTGGCATCAACTAGCTCAATGGCGGATTAATCAACCTTGCATATATTTTTTATTCCACTTCCAACGTGTAAGCAACACCCCAGTAATCAGTGGAAAAATTTCATGTGACATGAGACTTGTAATTGCATCCAAATTTACATTTGGGGTATAAATACTTAGAGCATCACAAAACGACGCATAGAGAGAGAAGCAATGCAAAGTCTCCAAGAGGTGATACAAATGTAAATGCATATAATGAGACCATTTATCTTTGATACAAAATCACAATCGTTCTCGACTATTGGATGTAAAGTTGAGTAATCGTGGATATCAAGCTACAAAATCCAAAATAAAATTTCTCAAATATTGTGACATTTTAATTTATTGGATATTGCATCTAATTGATTCAAAATGATTATGACCTCTTTATACCACAACTAAAAAATATCATAATATACAATCCCGATACAAATATATAATAGATGAAGTCTAGTGGAATTGGTACTCAAAATAACTAGGATCGGTTATGTAGAATTGGGCAATATAGAAACAGCTCTCTCTCTCTCTCTCGGTATAAACTATGGGCAATAACTAAGATTAGTTACGTTGAATTGTGCAAAATTACAACAGAGTTACAGAGCTCTCCCTGAACTGAGTTGCCTTTGCGCCGACCATTAAGAGAGAGCTCCTCCCTACTAGACTATACACTCCCGTATAGAATAGAGGAGGTCGAGTACTACGACTACAAGAGGTATGAAGCGGCTGACAGGTGAAGGAAAGCTCACATAAGCTCGTTTTCCAAGCCGGATCGATCACGTAGTGGTGCAGGGAAGCTAGCTTCCACTGCTACTAGTACTAGTTCAGTGGCAAAGGTCGGGGCCCCTTCCCTACTAGTTGATATTCAGGGAAGAATAGTCCCTCCTCCAGAGCTGCAATCAGCCGCTTCCTCTTGTAGTCGTCAGCTCGCTCTTGACAGCCCAATCGGGTGTTTCTAATGCATGAAGCCAAATCGAACCTTAGCATGCCGGTTGATGCCTTACCAGTTGGCTATACCTCGCTCTTCCCTCCTGTGAGAGGATGAATTCATCTCTACACCTCTGTGAGAAACTTGCAAGAAGGCCTCATGGATGGGGCCATATGCAAAGAGACTGCTAACAAATCTCCCTCTCTCTCTCTCTCTCTCTCACATGCATAAAGGACAGATTATCTAAAAACCATCGATTTGAAGGCAGACTTGCATCTCAAAAATCTGAACCCACATTTGAATCTTCACCTGTTCTCTCTGCTATTGGGCTTCAGATTTTTCATATGGACCTCCTTAAACAAATCATGGGAAAGAGAAACAAGAAAACTATCTTGATTGGTGAAAAAGAAAATATTGATGTGCACAATGGCTGTGAATAAACACATCTCAGGCCTGTGATATATATTACAACTTTCTGAAGAAGAAACCAGACTTCAAGAAATCACCTAACAGAAAGAAAAATGTAAGAAGGGAAGAAATCTTAGTTAGTTATCCCCATGGTTTGAGTGTATATGTTATGTGTTGTGTTGTGTCTACTCTAGATCTCTAACAAGACCATCTTAGAAAGAGAAATGAAGAATTGGGTCATCACTAACCTCAGGCTATCCACTGTTACCCTTACCAAGCTTCACTGCTCCACTCCTAGTCTTGATTGGGCCTCCATCCTGCAGCAGCCACAAGCAAGAGGTGTTCGAATATATGTATGTGCAATTTCTTAAACATAAAAAGCCACAGTTCTAGAAAGAAAAAGAGGCATGACTAAGGCCATAGTAAGTATACGCCACTGGTTCATGTCTCTCCAGTGAGGTGTGGAGCATGGGTTTTGTGATGGATTTATTTTCCTGAGTTCATAACAAGATTTTGAGAGAGGAACAAAGATACAAGTCAGGCAACAGTGACAACCCAAGCCTAGTGAACGGCTCTGCAACGAGTAAGGCATTATAATAATGCCGGAACTTCTGACAACATTGCCCTAGAGAGAAACAAAGACAAGTGATACAAAGACCTCAGGGTACCGGCGTTCATACACAGGGTGGGGTTGTGCCATAGTGATGGGGCATGTTCTTATCACTGAGCTAAGTCTCAACAAGACTACGAGGAAAAGCATACTTTCATGGAAAGACTTTATAGAGAGAAACAAAGACTGAGAAACAAGCTACAACATCTGAACGTGTTATGTGCCTGAAATTCTAACAACATAGAAATCTGAGGCCACTGCCTTTCACACTCAGGGTAGAGGTATTCAAGCCTTGTACACGGTGCGCACTTCATTACATTCTGAGTTCTAACAAGACGCAAAAGGCAGAAACAAGGATGAGACGAGAGTAAACTTACTTAAGGCCACCAGAAACAGAAAAAAAAACTTCATGTGGAGAAGCAAAGGCTAGAAACCATGATGCCAAGACTGCTAAACTTCATCCTCATGGTGGTGGTATGCACATGTCATATTGTACCAGTGTCATAGAACTTTCAAAGAAAATCACTAAAATAAGGAAACATTACATCCATGCACCATATTTAAATATGGCATTTATGGACTGAAATTTTATGGAATATTAATGTGAAAGGACACCAGTCCGATATTGTATTTACAATATCGGAACGGTCTTTTGCGCGTCCTTTTTTATTTTTTTCCTTACCCCTCGGTTCGATGTTCCAAACTGTTTTTTATTTTATTTTATTATTTGAATTATAGAAAGATTTCCAGTCCAAAGAACGGTCTGACATCACAGAACTCGGACCACAAGACTTCCTTAGAAAAAAAGGAAGCTATGCGGTTCGAGGTCTGTGACCTTGGACCGCAATCCTTCCCTCAAAAAATACCTTATTCTCTCTCCTTTTTCTTTGTTCTCTCTCTATCTCATTTTTTGTTAATTCATGTATTTTAGCAATGCAATGAGGTTTTATATATAGAGAGAGACCTACATCACCAACCTGCACCGGCTCCTGGCAAGACATGAAGGTGACAAAGGGAATAGATAGACGCCCCAAGAAGGCCATTTTGGTGAGTGTCAACACACCAATAATTGAGCTAGTGCAGGTTGGTGATGCAAGTCTCCCTCTCTAAATAGAACCTCAAGGCTTCCTTTTTTTTAGGAAGCCTTGCAGTCCAAGGTTTGTAACCTTGGACCACTCTCTAAACTGGGAATTTCCCTATAATTCAAAGAAATTAAAAAAAATTGAAAAGCTGGTCCGATGTTTGGAACATGGGACATAGAAGTATACTTGGAAAAAAAAAAAAGGATGACCAAGCACTGGTCCGATGTTGTAATATTGGACTGGTGTACTTCTGTGTATATTTTACATAGAATTGTATCAATCCGTAAATACCATATTTAAATATGGTATGGACGCAATTGAAATAAAGACACGGACATCATGGAGAGAGAAACAAAAACAGGGTTTACTAAACAGCAATGAACACAAATCCAAAAAAGCTCTCATCTCCAAGTGAAGCACAAACCCCATATGCCTAAAGTTCAAACACGAATGTTCAAACAAGAGAAACATGCATAAGACAGATGCCCCATATGCCCAAACTTCAAAATGAGAATGTCCTGAGGGGAAAAAAAGAAACAAAGAAAGAAACACCATACCCATGCCCCACATGCCTGGACTTATTCTAAAAAGCGAAACAAAATGAAAGACAAAATGATCATCATAGGCATGAGCAACTAACCTCCCACTCCAGCCCTCCTAGCCCTCTTCATTATCATAGTCCTCATCATCCACCTTCGTATCAAGCTGTGCAAGCCGAAGATGATCGATTGTCATCCCTTTCATCTCTGATACTGACCAACCGGGATACTCCTCATGCTTGGGCTCAGTCTCACTCTCGGGCTGAAGCTCGGGCTCAGGCTTGGACTTGGGCTTGGGCTCACTAACAGAACCCGAACCGGAGGCCATGTCACCATTCTCGTCCAAATCTAGGTTCAAGTCAAAGTTCCTCACTACATGGACCGAAGGGTCTTGCTTGGCCTCTGTTTCTTCCTCTAACCTTTCGGCCCTTGGCTTTTCACTGTGTTGTGGTGATATGGTGGGGTCGTCCTCACACTTCTCGGCGTGAGCCCCACTATCCTTCTCATGGGCTCGACCTCCCCGCCCACCCCTGCCTCTTCCTCGGCCCCTCCCGCGCCCTCTGCTGCCACCTTGTGGGGCCTCCTTTAGAATACAAGACAGAAGAACCTTAGCCTATGACATTTTTGAAAAAAAAATTTCTTTTTTGTTTCTTGATCATATTTTATTTCTTTTATTTTCTAGATGACCTTCATAAGAAAGAGACTGAAATGAGTGAGAAGCCATATGTTATGCCAGTTTTCTTGAAAATAAAAAGAAAAGATCCTGATGTTGCATTATATTGTTCAGTATCATCACTTCGGAAAAGACATTTTTTCTTGAGAGGATAATATTTAAAGACTTAGTTCAGTGTAAATTGCCTGCATCTTTGAACCACCACACCACAAGGATAGCGAATGAGTTCAAATCATTGGCACAGGAAGGAAAATAGAGGACTGACAAGTTTTACCGTTCTGGTCCTCTTGGAATCCTCATCGCTATCATTATCTTCGTCATCAACAGCTTTTCTGAAGGAAGAAAAGGCAATTAGTTCCCCTGGAAATGAATACTAAACCAAGGCATTCACACACTAAATATAAAGTACATGCAAGATTTTACAATAGAGAAAATATAGCATAGTCCTTGGGTTAAGGTACATGGTACTCCATGGATAAATCCACTTCCATTCCCCAGACAGATGGTTGGAGATTAATGCAGCTTGGTTAAGGTCCCCATGGGGCCCACTCTAGTTTTAACAGATAGGGGATGTGGCCTTGGAGTACTATATACGTAGTCTGTTTCAGAACTGTATATTTCCTTTTATATTATGAGAAAAATAGTACAGTAAAAACAAGTTCGGGCATCTCAAACCTTCTCTTGGAGGCTGTCCTATCATCTCCAGCTGCATCTGAACCACCCAAATCAGGCACTTTGTTCACAATGTCTCTCAAGAAATCAAACACATTGTAGCTCTGAACACATTGTTTTCTGGAAAATCCAAGGGGATTATCTGTTATATATAAACTTTATAAAAGAAAAAAGAAAAGGAAAATCAGAATCCCGCTTTGTTTCCATTTCTTATTCAAAACCCAATATACCAGCATTGATATACAAGTTGCATAACTCAGGGCAGCCATCAGAGATGAGGCTACAGCAATAAAAAAAGAAGAAAAAACAACAGAGAAGGATCCAAAACCAAATTCTGAAAATATGTTCTCGAGTATTCAGAAATATCCATTTTTTGTGGCTTTCGAGCCCTGCTCATTAAGAAAGCATTGCATATAGTTTCTTGGGAGCTTGCTTGTCTTCGGCTCAAAAGCCAAGAAGCAAGGGCGCGTTATCGCATCCGTTTTCTTGCAAGAAGCAAGCGCTAGCCTAGCGCTAGCATTAGCGCAAAGTGCAGGATATACAAGAGAGTGAAACTCATACTAGTGCAGTTTGGCCTTACGCAAGTATGCAAAACCAAGAAAATAGTACGGCACTCAAAAAATGCAACCTGCATGGACCTAACTTTGAAAAAAAGTGATATTCCATTTGTTTCGAGAAAATAACAAAGCTATCCTATTTATGTGGATGAGATAACATCTAGCCTTATTTCAACAGTCTGAACCATGTATAACGATAAAAAAAGACAAAATTAATCTTATACATACACTCTTCACCAACAAGTTCAACTTGCCCTCGGCCCTATGGTAATAAGGTAGTAAAAAATGTCTTGAATTTTTTTTTTAATGGCATAAAATCTCTTCACTTAACTTTGACTAATCTTTTAATGGGCAAACATGGATGTATTAGTCACTTCAAGAGCTACTAATATCAGGTGTGCACAATTATTAGTGGATACATTTAAACATACACCAAAATAAATTTATGTAGTTAAGAAATCATGTTTTCTCAAGAAACTGTTCCCAAAATATTATTAATCTAGGAAAATATATAGGAAAAAAGACATGTACCCCCCTACTGATTATAATTCCAAATAAACCCTCCAATCTATAGAAAGTCCATGGACCCCCTCCAAACTAAAAGAAAAGAGTGTTTTCTCAAGAAACTGTTCCCAAAATATTATTAATCTAGGAAATATATAGGAAAAAAGACATGTACCCCCCACCCTATTATAATTCAAAAATAAACCTTCAAGTCTATAGAAAGCCCACGGACCCCCTCCAAAATAAAAGAAAAGAGCATTTAGACCCCTCTCGACCTTTTTCATTATTCAAATTACAGGATTTGCCTTCTTTTATTTTTTCTAATGACCCCATCATCCAAACACTAGAAAAGCTCCACCTCTCTCTCTTCCTCGCTAGTGAAACCCTGCTTCCCCCCTCCTCTCTCTCTCTCTCTCTCTCTCTCTCTCTCGTGAACCTCACAAGTAGGTTAAAGTAGAAATCCAAGTTCCATTAAGATGATGGGATTAAAAAAAAAAAGAATCAGACACATATTGTAATTTAGACAATAAATAAGATAAGGAGGGTAAACATCCTTTTGTTTTAACTGGGAGGGGGTCCATGGGCTTTCAATGAACATGAAGGTTTATTTGGGATTACAATTATAGAAAGGGGGTATATGTCTTATCACCTAATAAATACTGCTTGCCTAAAATAAAAAGGAAAATTTGTTCTGTTTGCATCCTCTCAAAATAATTATTTAAAGCCAAATAGCTTAGACCTCGTAGCTCTCATACTTAAAGAAATCAAACATTATTTAAAATTAAGCATGCAGCTACAACCTCTATGGGGCCAAGTCTTACAAGATTCATTCAAGTGTCAACCTTTATGTTGGATCCCCACCCCAGAAAATGGAGTTGATTTGTGATTCTGCTATGTTATCAAAATGTAGCCGCATAATGCGGTACTCGGCACCTCAGTTGCACCCTCACACACGGGGATTTATAATGTGGCTGCATCACATCAAGGGTGATGCACCCGCATATGTACCCTTACTCATGGGCAGAAGTTTTGCCACAGGTAGTGGCAAAATTGTAATTTTTCCCAAGGGTGGGAGGAAGGATTTGGAGGATTTAATATAATACCTCTGCCACCCCCCCCCCCAATCACTCCCACCACCTTACCCCACCCTGCCCCAAAAAAAACAGAAAAAAAGAGACAGAGAGCACCATACTTCTATAGTTCTAAGGGGACTGAATTTAAAAATAAAAAATAAAGAAATTATGCTTTCAAAATTTTCAAAAGAGTTTGGGGTTTAGTCTTGAATTTTTGGTGGACTGTTGGATATTGTTTGGGCTTCATTTTGAAGGTTTTATGGTGAAGATTCATAAATTACAGGGTTTGTTCCAAGAATTCAAGCAGTCGGAAATTAATTCCTAGAAATCAATTTTTTTTTCACTTTAGGAGTTGAGACTTGAGAGTTGAGGGTTAGTTGGGAGTTGAGACATATCTTATTAAGACGTGAGAGTTGGCACATTGACTCATTGAGCTAGAATGTATATATTATCTTTTATATTTTATATGGTCTTTGGAGTTTGTAAGCTATGTTTACGTTGTGGTCGTGAACTTCTGATTGTGAAGCATTTTTGGTCTTTAAATATTATGTTAAATTGATAATTTTGGGAGGACATGGATGGAATAATCCAAGTCGATACCAAATGCAGAGAGGACCATTTTAGGAGGGGACGTAAATGGTCATGTAGGGAAGTATAATAGAGGATATGAAGGGGTACATGGGGGATATGGGTTTGGGGAAAAAAATGAGATGGGTGAGGCTATTCTAGATTTTGCTATGACCTACGACCTACAAATAGCAAATACTCACTTCAAAAAGCAAGACGAACATTTAGGAACCTATAAAAGTGGATCACATAAAAGCCAGATAGACTTATTCCTAGTTAAGAAGGTAGATCGACCATCATGTAAAGACTACAAGATTAACTCATGAGAGAGTTTGACTTCCCAACATAGGCTCGTGATTATGGGCACTTGCATAAAGACATGGAAGAGAAGGGGTGAAATTAATAAGTGTCCAAGAACTAGGTGGTGGAATTTAAAAAAATGAGAAAATAGACTTATTTAGAGACAAATTAATTAAAGAAGAAAAATGGAACTCTGAACATGAGGTCAAAGTTATGTGTATTAAGAAAATGGCAAAAGAAGTTTTAGAAGAATCTAAAGGGAAAAAAAATTAAATAAGGAAACTTGGTGGTGTAGTGATGACGTTCAGAAGGCCACTAGTGAAAAATGATTATGTTATAAAACTTGGCAATGTAATAGAAATTATCAAAACTTAAAATAATATAAAAACGCGAAGAAAACCGCTAAACAAATAATAAGTAAAGCTAAACTTAAAGCGTATAATAATCTATACAGTAAATTGAGAACAAGAAAATGTCAAAAAGATGTATTCAAATTCGCAAAAATGAGAGAGAAAAAGTGTAGGGATCTAGACCATATTAATGCATTAAAGTTCGGATTGAAGGGTCTTGGTGAAGAATGAAGACGTCAACGAAAGGTGGAAAGTTTATTTTCAAAAATTATTAAATGACAAACACAATGGGAACATAGCAGTAGAAAGAACCGTAGGCATAAATGAGGGCGGAGGTCATAGATACATTTGTAGGATTAGGATATCAGAAGTGAAAGAATCTTTGGAAAGGATGAAGTTAGGAAAGGCTTTAGAACTAGATGGTATCCGATAGAGGTTTGGAAGTGCATGGGGGAGATTGGTATTGACTGACTGACCAAGTTGTTCAACAAAGTGTTGATAACAAAGCAAATGCTAGATGAATGGCAGAAGAGTATTGTAGTACCTATTTACAAGAACAAAGGAGACATACAGAATTGTGTGAAATATCGAAGGATCAAACTTATGAACCACACGATAAAGTTCTGGGAGAGAGCGATTGAGCAACGCCTAAGGCATGAAATGTGTATCAGAAAACCAATTCAGTTTTATTCCAGGGAGGTCAACAACCAAAGCTACTTTCCCATGTAGGAAATGGAATGAGAAGTTTAGGGCAAAGAGAAATGACTTCCACATGGTCTTTTGTTGATCACTTGATCTAGAGAAAGCTTATGATAGAATACCTCGATATTTGATTTGCAGGGTGTTAGAAAAGAAAGGAGTCTCTAAGCACTTCATCGACTACATGAGAGATATGTATGATGGAGCACTAACTAGTGTACAAACTAGTAGAGAGACGAGTGAGTTTTCAGTGACAATAGGTGTACATTTGGGGTCAACCTTAAGCCCATACCTCTTTGTTTTAGTTATGGATGACTTAACTAAGCACCTACAAGATGAGTTACAATGGTGCATGTTGTTTGCAAGTTACAGTTTTGGTCGATGAGACCCGAAATAGCATCAACACAAAGTTAAAACTTTGCAGTGATTATCTAGAATTTAAAGGTTTTAAAATTACCCAGACGAAGACAAAGTATATGGAATGCAAGTTTAGTAACAATAGGAGTAGAGACGAGAAAGTAGTTAAGATTGATGGTCAGAAAATACTATAAAAAATGGACTTTCGATATCTTGGGTCGATAATCCAAAAAATTGAAGAGATTGAAAAAGAGGTTGCATATAGAAGTAGAGCTGGGTGACGAAGTGGAGATGTGCAACCAGAATTTATGTGATCCCAACATACCAATGAAACTGAAGGGCAAGTTCTATAGGACAGTTGTGATACCAGCTTTGCTCTATGGGGCAGAATGTTGGGTGGTCAAAAAACAATATACCCATAGAATGAGTGAGAAGAGACAGACAAGGATGTCGAAATAGATCAATGGCAAGCAAGAAGGGATATAATTAAAAAACGAATACATTCCAGAAAAAAAATATAGGTGTGGCACTAATAGGCGATAAGATAAGAGAGAGTAGACTTAGGTAGGTTGGTCTTGTGTAGCGCAGACCCAATACAACACTTGTTAGGAGGTGTGAATTAGTTCAAGTGGAAGGCTCAGAAAGGGAAAGGGATAGGCCCAAATGGACATGATTGGAAGTAGTGAACAAAGATATGGGGACTTATGGCCTCACTGAGGGTATGGCCATTAATCAAGTATCATGGTGGACCCGGATTCGAGGAGCCGACCCCAATTAGTTGGCAAAAAGGCTTTGACAATGATGATGATGATGAGATGTTATGTTATATTGTTAATTGTCGTTACTATTGGGATGGAATGCAATACTTTATATTAAATGACTCCAACAACTAATAATAATATATTAGAGAAAAGTATTGAATTAAAATTCTACTAATCACAAAAATCACAAATTCATATGTTTTGATGCATTCTTATATTTGTTATAATTTTTCTATTTTTTATTGACCGCATCACATGTTATGCCCCCACATCGAGCCACATCCCACATTGGACCCCCGATCGCATCGAATCTGCATTCCGCATTTGATAACCTTTTCACTTGAAACATGACAAACTTTGCTCAAAGCTACAAAATCATCTCAACATCCACCATAGGGGATCAAAATCCTGTAGAACCTAACCCTCTAAGGTTATTTCCTTTTGAAAATATAACTAAGTGGTTTGACAATCTCATACATATGTACACCTACATATATATACATACATACATTTGTACATAAATACGGATATATGTATGTATGTATGTATGTTTGTATGTTTTTATTCCAAATATAGGTGAACTCATGCTTCAGCATTATTTAGAAACAAATTATAGTCCTTGGACAAAATTTTGTTGCTTCTAAATCCAAGAAATCAACAGAATAGGACAAGAAAATAAAACAAAATTTTTGGGAAAAGGTTATATATGTCCAAAAATGTAAATATCAACAAGACCAATATATCTTGAAAATAATTAAGACAGTCTTTTAAAAACTTGACTGATTCACAGCAAAAACTTCACAATAAATGATCAGATTACTTAAGTGCGTGAGAACAAATACTCAAAAAGGTAAAGATAGTTTCAGTTTATATATATCTCCTTACATCCATCGAAACCAGATACTTCAGGGCATATTGGACATTGTACAGGATTAGACAGTGCCCAAGATTAGTTACCAAAGAGAAAAGCATTAAGTTAGTGCTGCTCATCAAATACATTTTTTAGACAATCAAATTGCTCATCAAATACATCTTTTGGACTATCAATCAAAATAAGTATAGAAGGAAAAAATGGACTCACAAATGCAAAGAACTCATCGTCTTTGCGCCCCTCTGGAGAGTAATTTCATACGTCTTGTCACAAAGATCCTGAAGGAATAATTCCAATGCTTTTGCTGCAGAACATCATCGAGTGAGATTCAAAATGATGCCATAGCTTCCTTCATGTACTCACACAAAACAGCAGAACAGGGACCTAAAAGATTGGGGGATTCTTATTGGGAAGAAACTTCCTGCAATAAGAAATAAGCATCTGCAGTTTCTGTGTGGGTGTAAATGTGTGCAGGACTGCACATGGGTGTGGTTTATATAAGGCTGAGGCCCTAAACAATCGAAGTAAGGCGCACCTTCAAATAGTGCCGAAATATGTTGTTTCCGTATCAGAAATCTTTATGTTGGCCTGAAAATTTATTTTCATCTCTGATAAATAGGCGTAGATTTAGCAGATCTATGAATACTTGAAAATTCACGGTTTGGATAATACATTACAAGTTGCATTGTTTCTAAGACTCGAAATCTAATTTTTCTCATGACCATACATCTTGAGGTCGAGATGATCAAACCGAGGGTTTTTCAGCATTGAAACAAACCCTTCTAGTGAATTTTTGAGGTGCGCCTTAATTTGATTATGCCTCACCTTTATATAAAATTTTCCTTATATATATGCCGTAGCTCGAAAAAAAAAGGAATTTTTGTTTACAGTTTATATCTATTCTCAAAACTAGTGAAATCGAAATAATTTCATCAAAGAATTTATGACCTAGGCATGTTCTATATAAGGATTTGTCTGTTGTGTTTACTTTCTCTTTATTTATTTTTATACTAGTGTTGGTAGGACTTTTTCCGTTTTTTCTGCTCTATAAAGTCATGTTCTTTAACATTCATAGTTTTGGCTCCCTTTGAATTAAGGGTCCTTTTAATGATTATATTAGAATTCGAGTCCCAGTTCTCTTGATCTATTGGCTCCTGGGGAGAAGCCCATGAAAAACCAGCAAAATACACATTTTTATTTGTTTTGAGTTTAGGTGTTACTGGGGATTTAGGCATTAATTGGAGTTCCAAAAGCCTTTTTTTTATTGTGCAAATATGTCTTTAGATTTACAATTCTTATTACCCTTACAGTTTAATTGTCTTTTTACGATTATAAATCTTCCAAGCAATGATGTAAAACTCCTACAGCCCCACAATGCTCAAGTAATATATCAGCAAATGGACATTCACCCACTAGGAGAAGTCAAAATGATGTGGAAAGACACTCACATACTAAAAGAGGAACTGCCATTGCAATCTTCCCCACATCCTCATCTGCTTGCATAATCTTCTTTATACGGGACTGCCAGATCAAATAAAAGAAAGAGTATCAGCAAACATGCAGATCTAGAGACCCCTTCCCCCCCCCCACACACACACCCAAGAAAAAAAAAAACAAGTACCCAAAAATATATGAAAAGGAGACTACAGTCAATTGCACAAAAAAACATAATTGTTGGGTCATCACTGTCCATTGAAATGGACAATGAGGTGTTCATCACTGGTAATACTCCCTCGAACTCTGGCCATCATTTTCATTGACAGCAATGACCCAATGACCGATGGTTTCTCCATAATCCAATAGATTATAGTATAGTTTCCCGATACTAAATGCCTGTGTTATGAAAATTCCAGTTATATCTTAGCTGTAAAATTTGAAAATATGCTAGGGCAGGTTTTCTTTAGCCTTTTGTTTTCTTTTGTTCATTTTTTTCTTTTCTGTAACCGAACAACAAAAGACCCTTATCCACCAATTATGAAAAAGTATATACTCTCTCAAAAAGAGCAAGTTCCGGAATGATATTACAGAGCTAAATTGCTAATGCATTTCATAGATTGACATACAAAGACATATTTATGCAGAGAATGAACATATGTATGCATGCTAACTTAATTGGCTTTGGTTACTCTCATTTTTTCAACTATCATAGTATTTCTACTCAATGAGGTTTCAATTAAAATTGAAGTACTACACATTGATTCTTTAAGATCCTACAAAAATCACATTCCCAAGAAATCACATTTCAGAACTAATGCATACACCAACTAAATCCCACAAGGAAGAAGTGGCAAGGCCTTTTTACTTATTTAAAACGTGCCATTATGGCCGGAGTCAAATGCTAAGGCTCCTTTCTTCCACTCTTAATGCCAGCACTAGTTCTGGCTATTTTCTAAATATCTGATAGTTAGGTACCACTAATGGCATTATTTTAGTATCACTAGGTACCACTAATGGCATTATTTTAGTATCAATATTGAATTTCGAACACCATCATATCCCCTTCTATATATAGGACACCTCTCCAAGCCCTTCCCCCACTCCTTTTCCCTTCCCACACCCTCAAGATCCCTCTTGGTTGGCTCACTTGGGCATTGTTTGCTCCTTTCTATGGAAACATCACAAACTTGATAGATGTTGGAGAAAAAAAAGTATGAAAGTAAAACTCTAGGGTATGGTCAAATACTCGTCTTCAAAGTTTTCATCTTAGCTTGGAAACCTGATTGCCCAATCAAGTGAAAATTTTGGCATCAACTTCGATATTATATTATTCCTTCGAGAACAAACGTAGAGAACATTTGCTATATCTAGTATTGAAGCTGAATGCAAGCCATAGAAAGTACAGCAACTGAGCTTACTAGGGTCTGGGATCCTCTGTAATCTCTGGATAATTTAAGTGCTGCAATATCTAGAACCACTCAATCATGTTCTGTGACAATGTCAACGCAACTCATATGTATGTTATCCAATTTTTACCATCCTATATTGCATGAAAGATACAGATTATTACTTCATCAGCACAAAGGTCTTGTACTGAGATTAGAACTATGTGCCTCCTCTGCTACTCAGTTTGCTAACAGCTTCAAGCTTTTAATGCTGTATCTGAGAAATCAAATTACCTTTCATGTAACCTTTTCATTATTAATGAAGATCAAGGAGTGTCTCCCTTACAAATACATAGATTGATAATTTGCTTGGATCTAGCACCTAGCATTCCTCCAGGTTGGAAGATGTGTTTTGGTGCTTCTAACTATACAACAGGTCAGCTTCCTCACTGTTTGCTTTATCTTTGCTCACTTAGTCTTTGAAAAGGATAAATATCTTGCCCGCTAGCTAAGCACCAGTGACCATTCATCCCATTCAAAATATGTTACCCAACCTTTTGAATGTAAATGTCAGATTCAATCTCTTTTTCCCCATTCTGGTTCTCTTCCATCAGAGTACAAATCAGTAGTAAATTAATTGATGGTTGTTTTACCTAGAATCATTAGTTACTCATGACTCACCCAACGCTTGTTACAACTGTGTCCAATAAAGCTACACCAATCATCTTAGCTATTGCAACAAAATAGATACGACTAGACCAGCCTCTTTGCGATGATTATCTCTTATTTTCTTTATGTTCTCTGATACGATTTTTCTCATGAGCATGTTTTCTTTTATATGATTTGAGGTTAGACCTTTCCCCTCTTCTCAGGTTGGCATTTAAAAAGCTTGCAATCTTTTTTTGCCCTCTGACTTTTATCTCACGATTTGATGTAACTTCACATTCGTATGTTTTCTTACAGCACATTGATTCTCGACATGTCACAAATAAGAAGATTATCTGCAGTTCAAAAATTCATGGCAATAATTTATGTTATCATGCATCTGTGAAGCTAAGGCATCCTCTATTAATGCTTCCACCTTGAAACCATTCAGGAGGGATGAGGTAGGTTAGCTAGGATACAAACACAGTTTCATCTTCTATGTTTACTTCTTTTGTGATCTAGGTGAAAGCTTTTTTTCTTTCCTGGGAAAGTTGACTTTGTGTATATGCGTGCATAAGTTCTTTTTAATCACTGCCATCAAAATAAAACACCCGAATACACCTATTAGCAGGGATCATCTCACTAAAGGCTCCCTAGGTGGTGTTATCAATATTCCACGTCACAAAGTTGAGGGAAGAGGAAATCAAGATTGCTAGTATCACTCTCACCATAGATCTAATTTATCTTTTTTTCCTTCTGATAGAGAAATGTCAAAGACTAAATATCCCTGATCACATCATCCAATTGCCCAACAAGTGCACAATTAAATTATCATTAAGAACCAAATTATGTTAAAATGCAATAAGTTTTTATGAATAAGATAGCAGACACCCTAAAGATAATGCTTCAGAGCTTGATAAGACCAGGAACTGAGAAATGGGGTTTGGAGAGAAGGATTTTCAACCTTGATAGTATCAAACTTGACTTAAAATGTTGCATGTCCTATGCTTCGTATCATTTATATCAAAACTCAGCAATCCCAAGTCAGACTTGCTCGAGTTTCAAATATTCGCAAGCTGCTGAGTCTGAAACCAAAACGATAGGGCCCGGCCCAGTCTCACCGATGCCCAATATATTATTATCAACGTTCTTAGCACTCAACTGAGTCTGTCAGAGTCAGACTCAGCCAAGTCTGAATTTCCTGAATCGGACTCGCAAACCTAGCGAGTCCCAACCCTAGTCATAGTTCTATGCCACTGCTTCCTGTCATGCAGAACCTCACCCTATGTAACCCAAAAACAAATAAATATATTCAAATGAAACATTGAAGGCATAAAACAAACATCACAAGCAAATACACGTACCTAACACATGCATACAAAACATACACATCCAAACACACACACACAGGGAGGAAAGAAAGAGAGCGAGAGAGAAGACACACGTATAAGTATGTATATGTAAACGGATGAATGCATGCATGAAGTATGATGATTCATAACAAACCCATGTGGGGCAAATCTCAGAGATGAAGATGAACAGGTCCTTTGGTGTAATCAAAATCTTAAAGCAAATTGCTATTTCTAAATCCAGTTCTTGTAATGATAAATTAACGCCCATCACATGAAACAAAACCAGAAGCCAGAAACCCCCAATCCCACCCGAACAAGAAAACCCTAATCGCAAAACCCTAAGAAACCAACCCAAACCCGCAAAACATCCAACCAAAACACGCAAAATATGACCAATCCAAACAAAAATCAACATAAATAAAAAAAAACAGATAATCAGCTATATCAACAGAAAACAGGTAATAAACACTCAAAAATCAGTAAAAAAAATCACAAAAAAATCAAAAAAAAAGAGAAAAAAAAAGATGAAATCCCTTACCGCTGGAAAACGAGTATCGAGCTTCTTCCTCATGGTGCATCAGATACCAGCCATCGAAAGAGAAAATGAAAAAAAAATAAAAAATAGAGGAATATTTCACGAGGAAATACAAAGTTAAAAAAAAAATAAAAAAAGAGGAAAAAAATGTAAAAACAACGAGGCTAAGCTTTGTAATTTTAGAGGGAAACGAAGAGCTCTGCAAAATTCTAACCGCCAAAAGATTTCCCACAAAGCGATGGTAACAATCCTTTCTCCATTTTGGCGGAATTTTTCGTGCTAGATTTAACCAGGGTTAGCTAATTCGTTATCCTGTTGTGTTAATCAATGAAATGACTATTTTGCCCTTGTACTATTTTCAATGAGAGAAATTATCCATTTGTTTTCATGAAATGACATAGTCCTCGTTCAAAGGGTAGAAGAGGGAAAGTAACTAATGGAGGGTTGGCATTGTGATTTTCTTTTTTTTTTTATTTTTTAGTCTAATGGCCCAACCTAGCCTAGCCCAAGCCAACGCTCCTTTGGCCAGACCTATTTGATCAGTTTTGGACCAGCTCTAGGGGGACCGGCCATTGCTAGTAAGGGTGGCAATGGATCCAACTAGACCCGGGACCCAACAGGTAAACCCGACCGGGACCCAACAGGTAAACCCGACCTCGGGTCTAGATATGGGTCCAAAATTTGGACCCGAAAGGTCGGCTCCGGGTCTAGTAGGACCTGAACCGAATAATATAGGTACATGTTATGTGCGTATTTATAAATGTTACCAATACGTTTGTTTTTTAGGAATTTCCAATTATTATGTAAAACATTAAGAAATGTGATGTTGCCAATTATATAAATATATGATACTAAAAAAGGTAAAAAAAAAAAAACTCATAGTCATGGGTTGGCAATGGACTGACCAGACTCGAAACCTAAAGGGGAGACTTAGGATGCGACAGGTTCGGGAATGGGTCAAAATTTTAGACCCAAAAAGTTGGGTCTAAGTCCAAAACCTAAACCCGAATACTATTCGGGCCCGGGTCCAGTCTGATTCAGCCGGACCCAACCTCTACCCGACCAGTTGCCACCTCCACTTGCCAGGCCGCTCGCGAGTTGCACACTCACGCCTCTAACAAGGTTTGTGAGAGATTTAAGACTGGAAATACATCTCCAAAACAATGTAAATCCATTTCTACTCGAGATCTAACCCGGCCTATTGCCAGCAATACTTGTGAGTTTGCCAGTTCATGCATCCACCTAGGTTTGTGAGAGATTTAAGATTGTAAACATGTTTCCATATCAATGTCAATCTATTCCTAGCTAAGATCCATCAATTTGAATCAAACATCATATTAGTGTAAATCTCTTTTGGTTTTTGATCCATCAAGTTGCTATGAAAACACAACTATGATATATGGGGACTTATAATAAATGAAAACAAAGGTAGGTCAAATTTTATTCTTTTTCTAGATTCGTGATTGTGGTGATCGAGATGTCCACCTATGGAAATTTTTTATTGAAAATCAATTTCCGATATGAATTTTGAAACGGCTCAATGTATACGTGTATCCTTAATGCACCTAAATCTTACCATCCATGTGGTTGCAACAACAATAATGGTTATATGCTTTGGGATTGTCTATAAATAAGACCATTATCTTTTATACATGGAGGTTACAATCATTAGTGTCCCTTAATTTTCAAAATGGTTGGTTATAAGAGTGTCATTGAATAGACACAAAGTTCCAAAAAACAAAAAACTTGAACTTTGTAGTTCACTCCAAAATGATTGTGACCTCCGTGTATAAAAAATAAATGGCCTCTTTGTAAACCGGTCTTTTATGAAAGTTGAATAAAGCTAAAACAAGAATAGGCGTGTACAAGTCAAATTTTAGCCAGGACCATTTCCTTCCTCACCATCCAACCCATTGATGCAATGGTGGTAACCTTGTACTCTTGGGAGGATATGTACCCTTTGTAAAGTCTCTAACTCTTTAAGGCCAAAGGAGTATGTGTTGCTATTTGTGTATATGTTTCTTCCAATTAAACCCTATAGTATTTTTAGGATTCCAAAACTTTTGAGGGCAACTTTAACTTAGTAACTAACTCTATCATTCTGCTCTGTCAATAGTTATACCTTCAGTGAGTCGGATTAAATGTCTAAGAACTTAATTTTCAATTTATTTATTTTTTAATTACTAAGTTGGTTATTCCATAATGTGTCCCAAAATTTTAAATTAAATAGGAAATGGAGTGGGGGTATTGATGGTTAGGGGGATAAGTGCCTCAATATAACATCCTAGGCTCCATTCCCTCTGTTTAAAAAATAATAATAATAAATTAATCCTCTCAATGCGAAATTTCCAACCAAAATAACGAAATATTGGAAATCAAGGCTAAAGTTATTGGTGGGCAATGGGAAGGGAGTCCTGGCCTTGTCAGAGTAGTCGTGACTTAGGCCTCTAAAGTTGGTCCAAAGGCCCAGCCCAAGTCTAGAATCTAAGTCTAATGCTTGGGTAGATTCACCTTGGGCCAGGGCATAACTCGATCCATAAATTGGGTAGGGTAAGACCTCCCAATCCTACATTGAGCCTGACCTGGGCTTGGGTCTGGCATGGCCTGTCCTGGCACATTGTCAACCTTCAACTGAGATGTGCTTCTACGCTCACCTAGGGGTGGTAATGGACCCGAACCTGACCCGGGATTAGACGACTGGATCCAACTATGGTATGGGTCCAAAACATGGACCGACGGTCCGGGTCCAAATATTGGACTCAAATACTATTCGGGTTTGGGTTTACGTGGGCCCGACCTGACCTGAATAGTGTTATTACTTAAATAATATTTAATATATAATATTTTAGTAATATTTAATTTATATAATTATATATTCTAGTTATAATATTAAATAATGCATTTATATATCTAACATAATATTTAAATATATATTTTTTTGGGTTGGGTCTAATAGGGTCCAGGTCGGGATCCCATAATTTTTTTTCAAGTCTTGGCCCGGGTCCGGCCTAAGTCCACCCCTAATCTAACCCATTTACAAACAAAAGAAAAGGAAGAAAAAAAAGACTTTACTGAGTTTTTTTACCATGGTGCAAAATCCAAAGTGGACATAAAAGTGTAACGCATTCTTGATAATACGAGGAATTTATAGGTCAGTCAATAATTCAGTGCACATGTTGGATCCTATTTGAATTCTACAAATGTTAAGGGTATTTTGGAAGTTAACGAATTTAATTTTGCCAATAATCTCTTCCATGGAGGTGGCTTACCAGGTTAAAAAGATTTTCCCCTTAAAAAAAAGGAAAAAGTTTATATAAGGTTGTAAATATAGAATTACGGATGCGCCACAAAAATCCATCGGAAAAATTGCTTTCACGCTGAAAAATGCTCTAATCGATCATCTCGACAACGATATGTATGGATATGGAAAAAAAAAGGATTTTGAGGCCCAAAAAGAGTCCATCTTGCAACACATTTATCTCGACCATCCATTTTCAAGATTTTCATATGTTTATACGTCTTCTTGATTTTAATTATTTTTAAAGTATAAACTTTTATAATTAGATATAAAAATAGTCCTTGAAATCATCTTAATAATTTTTCATACTATAATTATATAATATGATAAATTTTGGAATTGCACCTTAATTGGATTATTTAAAGGTTGCAACCTTATAGAAACCACACCCCAAAAATATAGTACTATCGCAGATTTCATGGGTCCTATTTGTACAATGCGTCAACTTTAAACAATCAAAATAAAGCGCATCTCTAAATTATAGGGAAAGTAGGGGTCGCAACGGGTCGGGTCAAGTATGGGACTCAGACCCTTACCCATATCCAAATTCACCGGACCCGGACCCGAAAATAAAGTGTGGAACCATGAACAAGGTCTGGACTCGGTCGCACCCGAACTGTATGGTTTGTGTAGAGCTAAGGCTCTAAACAATCAAAGTAAAGCGTACCTTCAAATAATGTCGAGAAATGTGGTTTCATACTGAAATCTTTGTGATACCTTAAAATATATTTTCATCTTCAATTATAAAATTTAAAGCTTAAAAAATAGTGTAGATCGAGCATATCTATGAAAACTTGAAAATCTTGAAAATTGATGATAAAAAACTGTGTTACAAGACACTATTTCCAAAACTTGAAATCCATTTTTTTTCATGTCCACGCATCTTGATGTTGAGATGATCAATTTGAGGATATTTGGACATCAAAACAACCTCTTCTTGTGAACTTTTTGAGGTGGGCTCTAATTTGATTGTTTAGAGCCTCGGCTCTAAATAAACTTTTTCCAAAATAAAATATCTATGTAAATAATAACCATATTTAAATATATATTATATATTGAAATTAATAGACCTAGTCCACCCAGACCCGGCCTTACTCAAACCTGACTTGTTGGGTCCAATTTTTGGGCCCATACCCAGACATGTATCGAGTCTAACCCTCGACTCCGGGTCCATTGCCACCCCTTGTCGAAAGATATAATTCTGTTGCAGAAACCGTGTGATGCTCGTAAAATCTACTTTTTATGCCTAATTATGAACTCTAGAGCTCCAAAACCTGTACATATGGAATAGATCTATAAACGTTTAAAAATCTTAAACAATGATGGTTCAAAAAATAAGTCACAAGATGCATTATTTTCAATGCTTGAAATCTTTTATTCTTTTTTTTTTTTTTTTTTCATATTTATGCATCTCGAGGTCAACATGATCAATTTGGATGGTTTTCCAATATCAAAAAAAAAAAATTTCATTGAATTTTTGAAGTGCACCTTACTTCTGAAACTTTTCCTTTTCCGGTAACCGATTTCTTTTCACTTACTCCAATTCGCTTCAATTCATTTTCATCTTCTTTAGAAATGATGCCAAATGATTAGGTTACTCCTCTTAATTTTATAAACATTGGCTTTGTTTTGGTCATATTCTTCAAAGTTCAAACTTATGCCAGAAAGTAAGATGCTCCCGCGGGAGCATATTGTCACTTCCCTCCCTTAGAGCAAATTGCGACCCCATAGATGTAACCTCGTCAACCTTTCCAATAAACTTTAGACAAAATAAGAGCAATTATTAAGAAACTAAAGATATTCTGCTCCCTCATGAATATACTGTGCATTTTACTCCTTCAGGAGCCCAAATTTTGGAGATATAACCTCGCTAACACATAGATTAACATTAAAAAAAAAACTAATGGCACCCTCTAAGTACTTGAAAAAAATAAAATGTCTCAAGATTAAATAGAAACCATCCAATTTTGAGAGGGTGAGATCTAAACTGTTGGAAAACTCGATTTTCAAGTTTTTATCTTTTTGATAACAAGCATTTAATGATTGAGGTGGTTCCAAAATTTCAGATTGAAAATATCCTCCCCAGTAGATCTTTTGACTGAGGTAGTAAAAGTAAACTATGCTCCCGAAGAGAGCATAGTTTGCGTGCTATAATCAAAATATCCTAAAGTATAAACAATTAAACTTTTTACTTATGGGTGCGGATTGTATAGAGCCTAGGCTCGAAACAATCAAATTAGAGCCTACCTTCAAATAGTGTCAAGAAATGTGGTTTTAATGCTGGAAATCTTTTTGATAGCCTTAAAATATATTTTTTTCTTTATTTATAAAGTTTAAAGCTCAAAAAATAGTGTAGAATGAGAGATCTATGAAAACTTTAAAATCTTGAAAATTGATGGTAAAAAAATGTGTTACAAAATACACTACTTGAAACTACTTTTTTCTCATGTCCATGCATCTTGATGTCGAGATGATCAATTTGAAGATATTTGAGCATCAAAACAACATCTTCTAGTGAAAATTTTGAGGATAAACTCGAATTTGATTGTTTAGAGCATCGGTTCCATATAAACTTTTCCTTTTACTTATTTATCAAAATTCCTTAAAAACGCAACTACTATAACTCGTTACTAAGGATATATTTTTTTTAAAGGGAATGGGGTTGGGCCATCTGTGGTTCGGGGAGCTGATGCCTTAACATGTGTCCCAAACCCCAAAAAAAAATACCTTTTTAAAAATTAAATAAAAAAGTAAAATGTTCAATAGTTTGTCTCTTGGCTTTATTTTGATATTTTTTTTTTTAAAAAAGATCAATAAGTAAATAAACCCATACTAACCATAGCTCTACTTGGTCCCTCGACGCCCCAACTTTAGATGCTTGAAAATGTGCTCTTTTAGAGTTTGGGTTTGAAAAATCCGCTGTTCTTTTTCATCATAACAAATCTAGCACTTCTTTTTGTCAAAACCCAAAGAAACAATTAATAGGTATATATATATATATATATATATATATATATATATATATAATAATATAGTGAGCACGACCGACCGATAGTAGAGTACGAAACTTAAAATTAAAATTTTAAAATTT
>NW_006497357.1:1247267-1263599 GCF_000471905.2 Amborella trichopoda
TATATATATAAACATATGAGCTCAACGGCCCTAGATTTGTAAGTGACCAAAATATTTTTTAAAAAATTATTTGATATTTTTTTTTAGACTTCTTCTATTTTTTTATGAACACACACTCCAAATTTTAGATAATTCCGGTTTGTAAAAAAAAAAATGAAAAATGAAATACTATCAGACAATTGTGATCGTGCAATGAACTTTGGACGACGGTGATGAGGGTAGGCGAAATCACTGTTCATTTTCATTTATAGCCGTTTTGTAGTATCTTCTTATATATATATATATAAGAAAATGTTTATGGTTGTAACATTAAAATGTAGAACTACAAATGCACCTAAAAAATTCATCGCTAAAGGTTATTTTAATGTTGAAGACTCTCTAATTGATCATCTCGATATTGAGATGCATAACTATAGAAAAAAAACAGGATTTTGAGTCCCATAAATGGTGCATCTTATAACACATTATCTAGACCGTCTATTTTCAATATTATCATATGTTTATAAATCTACTTGATTTTAATTATTTTTAAAGCTTAAAATTTTATAATTAGATTTGAAAATAGATTTTGAGATAATCTTAAAAATATTTTACATCAAATTTTATCATCATGATGATAAAATTCGAAGGTGCGCCATGGATGATTTAAGGTTACAATCTTATGAAAAGCATATATATATATATATATATATATAACCATTCAGAAAATAGATATATATACCACGGCAAGTTCCCTCAATTACTTGTTGAAGGCCAATATGCAACATCCAACAATTAATTGATGGACTATGAAACAAGATTTTCAAATCATTTTAAACTCACAGTAAGAAGAAGTTTTCAAGAAAGTAATTATTTTTTTTTGGAAAATTATCAAAAGTACCCTTTTATTTTTCAAAAATTTTAAATATGTTATTTACTTAAATTTTTTCCATACCCATTTTTCATGTATATATTTATTTTAAATGCCCAAAATACTTTTCACATACCTATTAGATCTATAATGCCCCTAGCACCCACTAGAAGCTTCTTGTAGGTGCTTCCAATCCTTACATACTTAATAGATATGCAAGGGGCTTTTATGGACCTATTACGTCCGTAATGCCCCAAGCACCCACTTGGGTGCTTTTGGGATTCCAAAGAGCACCTACGTAGGGTCTTTTATAAAGGGACCTTACAAAATCTATTATGTCCTTAATGCCCCAAGTACTCACTTGGGTGTAGATTTACTCAACCGCCCAAGTAGGTGCCAAAAGCATTGTGGGCCTAATAGCTTTATAAAGGCCCTTTACAAAGTTATTAGGTCCATGAAGGGCATTCTTGGATGTTGAAATAAATCATGAAAAAAGGATATAGGCATAATTTTTAAGAAAAATAAGCTATTTATAATTTTTTTTAAAATAGAGGGATATTTTTGATAATTTTTGTTTTTTATTCTTATTCAATAAAAAAGTAGAAAAATGTGCTTATCACCTAAGAAAATGAATCAAACGAATCTACTCAGGCTCTCAACTCTTTTTATTTTTTTTGAACAAATTACATTAAGAGCCATGAAGCCCATAGGCATACACATAAAGAAACGCAAGTAACTTGGAGGGAGAAATCGGTTGTTGGGTGAATAAAAGATGTAAAGGAATGATTGAAAACCTTTTTTTTCTCCTTTTTGGCATTGGAGTTGAGTATACTGTTTAGATGAATATTTACTAAAGTATTCGAAACCAGTGCGAAAATAGGAGAAGCTAGAGGGTCAGTAAATAAATAAATAAATAAAAGGTTGTGGTTTGTATAAGGCTGAGGCTCTAAACAATCAAAGTAAAACACATCTTCAAATGGAGTGGAAAAATATTGTTTCAATTCTAAAAATCTTTGTGATGGCCTGAAAATTTATTTTCATAACTAATTATAAAATTTAAAGCTTAAAAAATAGTGTAGGTCGAACAAATATACTATTACTTTAAAATATTAAAAATTGACGGTCCAAGAAATGCATTAGAAGATGCACTATTTTTTAAAACTGAAATCCTTTTTTATTTTTTATGTTCATACTTCTTGAGATCGAAAAGATCGATTTGAGGATTTTGGGTATCAAAAAAACTTCTTCTAGTGAATTTTTGATGTACGCCTTAATTGATTGTTCAGGGCCTCGCCTTTATATAAACATTTTCCTAAAGGCACAAGAGTTATAAAGACTAGACCGGATCCGACAAATCAGAACATCAACTGTAGACCTGTTGGTTGAGTTGGGGGGCCTCCACTGGTAAGGCCTTAGACCTCACAGGACTGGAATTTGGGAATACTTAGTTGAATCTAGTGACTTATAAGTCCACTAGATTCATGCTAGACCACAATGTTTCTAGGTGGAAATGGAACTTTTCATATGTTGTTTCTGCCAATTTTAGCTAGATTTTTTTGTCCTTTTGGACACATTTAGGGGCGTTTGGTTCGAAAGCACTTTTTGGGTGGGATTTGAGCATTAAAATATGAGTATCAATCAGTTGACCCGCCGACTTGATGGTCAACCTAGAATGGTTCAGGTCTGGACCCAAATATTAGTGGATTAAGTTCGAGTCCGAATGACACAGACCCTACTCTGGGAGGGTTTATTCTGTGTCCAACCAAGACCTTATTGGGTCAAGTGGGGTTCGTCATGGTATGCCGAATCCAATATGACATGACATTTATATATAATATATATGTATAACTGCAACATGAATTATATATGTAATATAATACTTGCAATGAAATTTATGTCCTTTTATCTAGATCAGGACCAAACTTGCTCTGGTGGGTCCAGTCCATGTCTAATGACACGGACCCGACATGGGCTTGGATCATGTCTCAGTCTAGCTGGGACCCAGTCGGGTTATGTTATAGGTCCAAGTCTACCCAGACTCAATCCAACCCATTAACACCCCTAACCCAAAATCCAAAGTTTAGGGGGAGAGAAAGGTTTTTTTTTTTTTTTTGGCTACAAGAAGTACCATCTTCACCACATTACTCCATAATCCGTCCTTCAATTTAAGCCTTGACTGCCTACAAGAAGGATCTTCAGGTCCAAGGTTTAGAAAAACAGGTAGACATATGACTCAAAAGTTGCACCTCCTCACAAAAACCGGCACTGATTTTCTAAATTCACCAATGAAATAAGAAATCCCAGTCCCCCATTTTCAAAATCAAAAGACTTAATTGCACCAATCAAGTTGTGCAACAAGTCAGTCCCTAGATAACTAGAAGGGAAAATATCAAAAAAGGGGTTGAACCCTTTACAATATCATTAGAGGGGTCAAAAGGTTACAAGTATAGCTTGAGAGTATGCTTTTATTTCTATATTAATCAGGTACGTTCTCAAAATTTCCAATTGCCCCTGTTTAGTATTGAGCAGTGAGAATAGTTAAATGTACTTTGGTAATTTTAACTAATTATCATTTGGTTAAGGCCTTTTTGGAAGTAAAATTATCAAAGTACTTTTTATTGTCCGGGCTTTGCAACACCAATTATGGGCAATTTGATAATTTAAAATTTTTTTTGGATGATGTACCTTAATGATATGAAATCTAAAAGCATACACTTAAATCTAATTTGTGATATTTTGACGCCTTCAGTGATATTGTAACAGGTGTTAATAAAATGACTCATGTTCCAATGCTGATATTTTGTTGGAACAGAGATCTAAATATGTACATGGAGCTCATAATCCAAGTTGAACAGTTCAAATAGAAGTTAAATAAAAAGTTTCAGAATATAGTTAAAGAAACAATGGGTGTAACCTAGTGACAAAGACCCCAAGGTGATGAAGGCTAGATCGTCACCGTCCATCGAGTAATAAAAAGAGATGGTTGCTTTCCTATGTTAAATTTGGTCCAACATCACTTGGTCCTAATCCTATTAAAATAGAGACTATTTTATCTCCCTTAACACAGGAAATAAATATACATTGCGTAGGGATTGGGCTTGGGCTTGAGTGGTTAGCAGCTGATGTCAAGCAATGCTATATTTCAAGTTCGATTCCTACCACTACAATACCCCAAAAAAAAAAAAAAAAAAAAAAAAATTTATAAGCGGGCTAGTCAATCCTATCAAATTCAAAATTCCATTGGACTCTTATCTCCTATATTGAAATGGGTTTTCTTTTTGTGGCTGTGCATTAGAACTTGGTAGCGTAAGGAACAATAGTAATATGGACCATGGACCATACTATACGTTCCCACATTCTTTTAAGGGTTTTCCAAGAGACTTTCAAAGAGCTGGCATCTAATTGAGCATATGCTCTTTCATGTATTTAATCGATTTTGGAAACATTTGTCTCATAAATTCAAATATCACAAGGTTAGGCCTCATAGAATATGAAGCAGCAAATAAGGAAATTGAAGGGAAAAAGGAAAAAGTGTAAACATTATTTAAGAAAAATGGTTTGATTGGGCTGAGGCCCTATCAAAGTAAGCAAAGTCCCAGCTCATAACTCATAAAAAAAATTTCAATTCAAGCATTGGAAAACATTTATCTTGATCATCTCGGCTTGAATATTATCGTTGCAAAAAAAAAGAAGAAGATTTCAAGCTCTAAAAATAGTGTATATTGTAAAAATTATCTAGACCATCATTTAACATTAAAAATAAATATTCATAGATCTGCAAGATCTGTATATTTTCTTGAGTTTCAAATTTTACTGTCAGTGTTGAAAATTGATTTTAAAGCCATCTTGAAGGTTTCTGTTACTGAAAGTGCTTTCCAGATGATGATTTGAGGTGAGGCTTTATTTTGTTTTCATAAAGCCTAGGCCTTATTGAAATGACATCCTTAATTAGAAAAGCCAAAAGATTGTTCCTTACCATTTTGGCTTAGCAGTAAATATATCCATTTAAGAAGTTAAGAGTTTGAATCCTTGAAGTTTATCACAAAACACAAATGAGTCATGACATATACTTTTCATTTGAAAGCCAAAAACTTATACACCCTTGATAGGGGTAAAAGCCTATCTAGGAATATCTTCAGGATCCCAGACTTTAGGGAGGTAACCTCTTTAAACTAGGAAATAACCTATAAAAAAATAAAATAAAAAACCTGAAAAACAAGACATACACATTCTACATGTGCCTTAAAAATGTAATGTCTTGGCATTAAGCACAAATGAGCAAACTTAAGGAGTATTTTTTAGTTGAAAGCCAAAATATTATATGCTCTTGCCAGGGATAAAAACACTATTTAGGGATATCTTTAAGATCCCATATGGATGTAACCTCTTCAAGCTACTGAAAAACTAGAAAAAAAAAAAAATCGTACACATTTGACTTATTCGACATGTGCTTGCAAAATGTAATATCCCAAATTTTCAAGACTCAAGAGAGATAAGTCTAACTTATGGATGATCAAATTTAAGTATTTAGGACCTAAAAATAAAAAAAAGACAGGGTTTCTATGGGTCAACCAACTCATATGTACACATGTGTACCCCCTCTAAAATTGATCTTAAATATGGATTTTTATCAAAAAATTCAACGATTTATGATCTAGGCTAAAATAATTATGAATATGTAAAAGACAAAATTTTTTAAATTTAAAATATGCAGTTTTTGAAGATTTTTTTTTTCCACAGTCTATAGGTATTTTGGTCCAATGCACTTTAAACAAAGTTAAGAAGGACCTTTGGGGGTCAGCAGGCTCTTGCGTTTTCCACATCTAAATATCTTTTTAGAAATTGGTGATTTAGTGATATTATTGTAGATCCCAAAAATTTATATCGAAAAAGTCCTCGTCAGTAGCTCTTTTGCTTGAGGGAGTAAGTTTTTAGCTTGTTCCAGTCGGAGGGCGACATGCCCTCTGCAAAAAAAAAAAAATTAAAAAATAAAATAAAATAAAAATAAAAATAAAATGAGGACGCCCTAAGTTACTAACACTTTTGTCTGATAAGGAACTCGACCTTTGTCAACCAAGTGACGATTTAAAAGAAAATTTATCAACTAAAAAACAAAAGAGAAAATAAGTCTTCATCTCTTACTGATATATACAAACAAGGCCCAATAAGAACATAGAATTAATAAAACAAAAAGAGTTTAAACTTCAACCTTTTAAACCATCAATACTCCCGCCTTTTTTGACCGTTGAAGTTTTCCCGCCACGTTTGAGCCTTATCACTATCACTTTCAAACACCCGCACGTGCCGTGCACAAGAATAAACCTACATACCGAATATTGGATTCATATGCAATGCCTCGAATTCAACACACACGCTGCCATCGGAAAACATCTCCACCGACCATCCGTATCACCACCCTCCCCAGTGATGTAGATGGTAGAGATCTCACATTTGTGTGGGCACACGTGTGTACAGGTGGGGGGGCAGTCTAGGGGTGGCTATTGCCTTAACTGAGTGCATCATGTACGTCACCAGGCCAGGATTTTCCGACATGTCAATGCTAGAGGGGTCCACACCATCTGGCGGGGCCCATTTGAAATGGTGGAGTAAGTGCCCTAACATTGATTGGACGAGGTTGAGCCCGAGCTGAGCTCCAGGACAGACTCTTCGACCCGCTCCAAACGGTAGGAGCCTAAAGTCATGGCCCTTGATATCTACATCCTCTTCTAGAAACCTCTCAGGTCGGAATTCTAAGGGCTCCTTCCATGCAGTTGGGTCTCGTGCTATGGCCCAAACGTTCACGAGCACGTTAGAGCCTTTAGGGATGTCATAGCCACCGATTTTCACGTTTGCAGAGGCTTTGTGAGGAAGCATGAGAGGGGTTGGGGGGTGAAGGCGCAGGGCCTCCTTAGTGACGCAATGGAGGTATGGAAGGCGAGGAAAGTCGGCCTCTGTCATCACACGCTCATGACCGATGACTGAGTCGAGCTCCTCCTGAGCCTTAGCTTGGACTCTAGGGTTTCGGATTAGCTCTGCCATTGCCCACTCAACCGATATGGCCGTCGTGTCCATGCCTGCTGTTATCATATCCTGCATTTCCTAAAAATATTAGATTTTTGAAGGACAAGAGTGAATGCAGAACGAGAGGAAAAATGATCAAAATACCCCTATTCATGTGTAGAATTGAGAGAGATCGGAGTACTCCAAATCACAAAAAGAATAGAAAATGTCAACCAAGAAATGATAAAAAATATCCTTAATCATGTGCCGGATTAAGGATAAAGTATACTTAAAAATGATAAAAATACCCCTAAACATGTGTAAGGAGACAGCATGCATGCAGACAACAAACATTGTAAGTCAGGGGATCTCACACACCCAGAGCAAGCCGATGATGGTGTCCTCACTCAGGTCATACTGCTCTTGTAGCGTGAGCAACGCATCGACAAAATGTTGCTTAGCACTGCCTGACTCCCGAGCGCGCGTATGCTCGTCCATGATGGCACGAGTGAGCCGGTCCCTTCGGGCCCCATGCTTGGCAAAGGCCTCCTCCTCAAGGGGGAACATCCACCTTAGCCATGGTATGTGCTCGGCCATGGCTAGGGAGGCTCCCAGCTTGAGCCCTGTGGCCACAATGTCCTTGAATTCCTTCCCTTGTTCATCCATGATCCCTTCTGCGTTCACAAAACGCTTTCCAAATGCTAGCCTTGTGATGTTGTTGAAGGCCACAGATCCTAAGTAGTTTTTCACCACTAGGCTCTCCCCTGTTTTTCCTATAAATTCATGAAAAAAAAAGAGGAAAAAGTTTATATAAGGTTGCAACCTTAAAATGTATAACTACGGATGCACTTCAAAAATCCACGGAAAAAGTTGTTTTAATGTCCAAAACCTTTTGATTGATCATCTCGACATCGAGATATATGAATATGAAAAATAAAAAGATTTTAAGACTCAAAAATAGTACATCTTACAACATATTATCTAGACCATCCGTCCATTTTCAAAATTTTCATTGTTTATGGATCTAATTGATTTTAACCATTATTGGAATGTAACGAGTGGTAATGTGGCTTAATTGGAACATAAAGTCCATTGCACAATGGGCCTATACTATTTGTCTACTACATGTAGCATAATACTTAAAGAACGAAGAATTTAGTAGTCGTATTCCACAGGTAGTGGTGGGGACTGGGGACACGACACTCCTTCTATTGGTACTCCTAGTTTTGAATATTACATTGTCCGGGTATTGAATTTGTAATTAAAATGAAAAAAAAATTATCAAAATATCTATTAGAGATATGCTATTTAATAGCTTATCTATTTGCAACTATTCCCACTCATGATCATGTGTTTGTTTGTACGAATTTTAAAATTCAAAGCAAATTCTATCGGTAAAATGTTAAATAGTTTACATCTTATAAGTATTTTGATAAATTTACCTAAAAGTAAAATTAAATATGAAATGAAATTTTGGCTACCTAAGGACTCGGGTTCAACCTATTGGACGTATTCACTCTTATATGCTAGTCGACATACAAGAGTGATTTTGATATATATTTTGGACTTTCTACGTAGTCGATGAACATTCCTCACCACTCAATTTCACTTCTAACAATTATTATCAATAATGATTGTAACCTCTTTGTATCAAAAATAAATGGTCTTATTGTGTGTATCTGTATGTGTGTATTAAGGTATTGAAAAATACTCTTGCTAAGATTTCGTCGAAAGGAGCAAACACACATGTTGCTTCCACGGGACTATACAACCTTTTCCTTTGTTCGATACACATGTACAGCAATAACTCATCTCCACCATCCGTCAATGAGGATGGCCAGCATGTGTATCGTACATCATATGCAGTGTTCTAAAACCCGGATCGACCACGTGAACCACCAATCTGGAAAACCGGCCCCGATCCAGGATCCGACCAATTCTTCTTCGTGAGAATCGGTCAATAAAAAAGAAGAACTAAAAATATTTTTTTAAAAAATACCCAAACCTTTTACTTAAATAAAAGCCATCCATGAAAATCGACGGGCGAGATTAGTAACTTATGAAATGCCAAGTAAGCCTGGTATATGTAATGATTTTTTACTCTTTTTTTCTTTTTTCTCACTAGCTCAGTAGCTTTCAATTATCCTTTATGAACCTTTATGTTTTATTTATTTTTGGGTAAATTCACGTAGTACTCAATTATCTTAGGGCCCCACTTGGGTGATTGGGTTTAAGGGTGATTCTCAAGAAAATATCAATGTGAAACCGTCATGTATGACTCAATCTCAACCGTTGATGCCCTACCAGGGTTGGTGGCGATCTGGTCCCACTTGTTCACAAGGATGACTTTGATTAGTTTTGGCGGTTCCAAATTTCTATAAATTTCCTAGTGAAAGGAAGTTTTTTGCACCGACTTTTCGGGCTATCACACCAACTCCTAGTTTTGTGCCATTCATTGGTACAAGGGGTGGCAATAGGGACCGGCGGGTTGACCCGAATCGGGTTCAGGTCTAGGTCTAGGTGATGGACCGGATAGGTTGGGCCTGGGGTCCAATCACTTGGATCGTATCCCGACCAGCCTTTCCTTGGGCCAACCCTTGTCCCAATAGGGCCGACTATAGCACTGTTAAGGCCGGGCCGGGTAAAAAACAAATAAAAATAAAAAATAAAAAAAACTGAGCCAAACTGATAAAAGGAAAAACAAGCCAAACTAGCCCAAGCCTTAATTTTTATGGCCGAACTTAGCAGCCCACCCCTAATGTCATTAGCCCTTTTTTCAAAATTCTGTAAGCCACACATTAAACCAATGTGGTCAGATTTGCTTCGGAGTCTTCCTAGGTCCGGTGAGAAAAATGAACAGTTCGATGCTTTGGCCAATTCAAGAGAAGGTTTTGGAATGTTTTATTTTAATTTAATATATAATATATTTATATTTATATATAAAATATTAAACAATAGAAAAAATAAAAATTTAAAAATTTAAAATACTTTTATATAGGTACGTCTTTTATGGCCGAAGCAGACCCGAAGTAAACTGAAGCAGCCTGAAACAGCTCGAATTTGACCGAAGCAGAAGTATGCTTCTATTCGCTTCGATTTCTACTTAAAATCTAGAGGTTTCGGCCTCTTCGACTAAAGTGAAATGAATTTAATAACATTGCATTAAATTTCATTCTCTAATTCTAGCACCACAAACTGTTAGAGAAATGGAAAAGGAAATACCATGAGCCTAGAAAACTAGATTTGTCCAAACAAAAGGACAGTTATATCCCTGATAAAAAACATTAACATTTTGAAAAGGAAAAAGTTTATATAAGGTTGCAACCTTAAAATGTAGAATCACAAATGCACTTTAAAAATCTATTGGAAATGTTATCATAATGTTGAATAAACTTTTTAATCGATCATCTCGACATTGAGATGTATGAATATGACAAAAAAAAAAAAGTTTTTGAGTTCCAAAAATAGTGCATCTTGCAACACATTATCTATACCGTCAATTTTCAAGATTTTCATATATTTATAAATCTACTTGATTTTAACCATTTTTGAAATTTAAAAATTTTTAATTAAGTATAAAAATAGATTTTAAAATAATACTAAGAAGTTTTTATTACAGAATTACATGTTATGATAAAATTAATTGGATTGTTCAAGCTTTCATCCTTATAGAAACCGCACCTTTTTTAAAAAGACAACATTGTTTTCGTATTATTGGTAATGGGACAAATCGACACGCTTCCTTGGACCGAGTTAAGAAGTGGTTGGTAAACCTAAAAATGATTCCATCCAGGATTACATAAAAAACTAAAGCTTCAGGTTTAAGATCAATTATGACAATTTTTTATTAGAAGATGAATCATAAAATAAACTTTTTTTTTTAATCATGAACTGTTGTTATCACAAAAGATAGCAACTTCTCCATTATCTATCCAACAAATTGAATAACAAAAAGACAAAAAAAAAAAAACAGGAAGAATAAGTCAATTTACTGATAAAAAATAGTAAACGGATGAGCCTTGCAAGAAAGAGGCAGGATGAAGCATCAATACAAAACCTTCGTCCCGTCTTCTAGAGACAATAGTGAAAAGATGAATTATCTGGGCCTTAAAGATAGAGGTAGCCATGGACCCAGACCCTCGGACCTGAGGGGTAGACCCGATCCAAGTCCGGATATAAATTTAAAAATTGGATCTCGCGGGGTCCAAAGTTTGGACCCGAACACTATTTGAGTCCGATCAAGTGACCCATTGCCACCCCTACCCCTACTTTCAAAAAAATCCAAAGCGTGTTAGACTAAGTCTTCAAAAAAATCCAAAGCGTGTTAGACTAAGTTACATGTGCTATTATCTCATACATACATATGAATTATCAAAAATATGTTTTTTAACATTGGTTTTTCATAGTATTATTTAAATAAAATGAGAATGTCGGATTTTAAAGGATATTAAGTAAAAAGATTTTTAAAAAAAATCTAAAAAAATATTTTAGTTTCTAAAATATCAAATACAAATATTCGTATCGAAAAACTAAAAAACAGACGTATTGGTGTTAAACACCCATCATCCAAAATGTAAGAGAGAGAGAGAGAGAGAGGAGGGTTAGCACACCTAAATCGTCCAAACAAAAAAGAAACACACAGAGTGCACCCATATGATCAAGAGAGAGAGAGAGGCACGAACCTGGGCTCACACAATCCTTATAGATGGACTCCACCATGGCTGTGACCTCATCCTCCCTTATGGACCTCAAAGCCTCTAACCTCTTTGCAGTGAACAGCTCCAATGTGCAAACCTTCCTGACCTTCACGTAGTGAGGCCCATAATCGGCCCAAATGAGGTCCTTCCCATCTCTGCTAAATTTAGCAGATGATCTGCTCCGAGGCCTATCTGCCAATTGCTGGTCCTTCTCTTTGAGAACCTCTCTTGCCAAGTCTGGTGAAGAAACCACTACATCTAGAGTGCCTCCAAACCAAACAGACATTATCGGGCCATAGTGTTGAGCCCACTCTGCAAAACACCTGAACCTGACTGGTTTAATGTCATATAAGTTTCCAACCACTGGCCATGGCCTAGGTCCTGGAGGGAGCTTGTATCTTAGGCTAGAGATGAGCTTTAGAAGGAGGAAGAAGATGGTTAGGGTGAGGAGAGAGATGGTGGGTAGAGAGAGAGAGGAGAGTGGAGAGAGAAAGTCCATTGTGTTGGTGGTGGTGCACTGCAAGGATTGGGTTTTGGGGGTATTTATGTGTTATGAATTTGGTGGTAGGTGAGGAATTCTGCTTTGTGTGTCTTTCGCCTTTTCTTTTTCTCTATTTTTAATTGATTTCATATGATAATGAGGAAATGGTGAGGTGCCGTGTTCTATTTTTCTCTCTCTTCAAATGGTGCTGTCTCTCTCTCTCTCCCCTCTCTTTCTCTCTCTTCAATAGGTGCATGTCCCCTCTCTCTCTCTCTTCAAATTGTGCCATACCCCTCTCTCTCCTCTTCAAATTGTGCCATGCCCCTCTCTCTCTCCTCTTCAAATGGTGCTATGCCCCTCTCTTTCTTTCTCTCTCTCTCCTCTTCAAATGGTGCTATGCCTCTCTCTCTCTCATGAAAATCACCTCATCTTTTGTAAACACTCATTTCCCCACCAACCCCCTGCATCCACCGCTGGTTTAATCAAAAGCTCAATAGAATAATTGCCTTCATATGAAAATAGTTGAAATTTCATTACAACCAATTGTGTTTATAAAAATTATAATTTATAATATTTCTCTGTTTAATGATAGTATCATTCAAGAGAGAGGAAGAAAAGGCATGTATATATTATTTCCTTTTTTGGTACTTACTATCATTGGATATATAGAGATAGAGAGAGAGAGCAAAATGTATAATCCCGTTTTTTTATTACTTATACACACCATTGGAGAGAGAAATAGAGGATATATGTATTATCCCTATTTTTTATTAATTATCTCTTGGGAGAGAAGGTAACGGTATTTCTAATTTTATAGGTGTTTTATATCTACAAAAATTTGTAAAGAATTTTACTAAATGCTTTCTATGAATGGTGACGTCCCTTTCCTACAGTAACGACCTATACCCCGCAAACTACCAAATTTGGAAGGCGGTTCTTTCTCTACACCTCAGGACAGTCCATGCATAGGACCAAACTTTAATCAGGGAATTTTTGGTAAAGGGAAAAGTTTATATAGAGCCGAGGCTCTAAACAATCAAATTAGAGCTTACCTAAAAAGTTTTACTAGAAGAGGCTGTTTTGATTCCCAAATATCCTCAAATTGATTTTCTCGACATAAATATGGGGAAAAAAAAAAAAGATTTCAAGTTTTGGAAATAGTGTATTTTGTAAGGCATTTTTGGACCGTCAATTTTCAAGATTTCCAAGTTTTTATAGATATGTCGATCTACACTATTTTTTAAGCTTTAAACTTTATATATAAAGATGAAAATATATTTTAAGTCTATCACAATGATTTTCAATATTGAAACTACATTTCTCGATACTATTTCAAGGTTGGCTCTAATTTGGTTGTTTAGAGCTAGGCCCTATACAAACCACACCCTTTAGTAAATACCTATAAAAAGATGAATTATTTAATAGTAACTTCTTAAAAGTATTCCAAGACCAAGACCAAGACCATATGTTTTTTATGGGTTTTTGTGGATTTAAATGGTAAAATTTTAAATTGTTAATTTGAATTTGATCATTTTTCTAAAATTTATAATCCCATGACAGCTCAATATTATGGTTTTGTGTAACTTTCGAAAAAAAATATTATTAATTAAGGTGGGTTTCAAATCCCCATTTCAAAAAATTCTTTTAAAAATAGGTTATGAGCTTTGGTCAATACTTGTTAAATAGACCACCGCAACAATAAGTAGTTTGCCCAGTGTCCATTTACTTCCCTCACGTAAAATTCATTTTAGGAATAACTTGGTGATCCCACACCTTGGGCATCTAACCTCTTCAATCCTAGACCAACCTCGATAAAAGAAATTTCAAATTACACTCTTTATACACTTGAAAAAAATAATATCTCAAAATTTAACATACGCTATCCAATTTTTTAAGGTTGAGATCTAGGTGTTAAAAAAAATCCAAAAATCCAAAATTCAAAATTTTTTCATTTAAAATACATCCAGTGATTTTTAAGTGGTTATAAAAATTTAAAATTGAAAAAAATTCCCAATTAGTTCATCTAAGTGAGGGAGTTATATGTCAACTCTAAAGAAGACTTATTCGTGGTCACATGGGAGGATAGAGGGAGAAACTTGCCTGTAATCTGAGAGCATACAAGCAAATCATGGGAGTACAGAGTGAGAGGGCTTTTATTCAAATTGGATTTTTCTTTTAACTTGATTTTCTCAAACGCAATTGTCTTGTTTAAAACGCACACATTGTTAATCTTTAGACTCAAATGATTAATGTTATTGGGGATTTAGTTAAGTCAAAACCGATCCCATCATTATTAAATTGTAAAAATATAAAAAAAGAAATAATAGTTTAGAAATATGTAATATGGTAGAAACAATTGTCTAAAGTTGGAAAAAAAAAAAAAAAAAGTAAAGAAATGGTATGAACATAAATAACTAACTTCTGAAGGGTTTTTTGTTATGCTGGTAAGATATTAGTGTAAATTTGAAATATTCAGAATTCAAAAACTTAAAAGCACTAAATATGAGTTTACCTGAGGGAGTAAATAAATAATATGTTCCTCCCTGGGGCATATTATCTCGTGGGACCAAAAAGAGCGAGTCCTAAATAAAAAATTCGTGGACTTTTGCACACTTCTTTGTTCTCATGATCTCACCCTGCATTTGACTGGAAACATTTCCATAGCTTTGCCCAAGGAATACAAAAATCATTGGGCGTGTATGCTATACTTCTGCTCGAGTATAACATACACCATCAGTCAAGGAGAAGACTAATTTGAATTTGATAAGATTTTGGTAACCACCTAAAAATATTTAGCTAATTATATTTTTATAATTTTGAGTTTTTTGACACTTAGATCTCACTTTCTAAAAATTCGACCGTTCTAATCAATTTTGAGGCATTATTTTTTCAAGCCCATAAAGAACACAACTTTTAAATTATTTTTGTTGAATATAACACATAGGTTGAACTCCTAAAAATGCTTTTAAATCAGGTTTTCTCTAAGGGAGTAAGTAAACACTGTGGTCCATTGGGAGCATAAAATCTTTTGGCAAAATTTCAGCACTAAATTCGTAATTGAATTTGGAAAGAGTAATCCATAATCTTTCCGTTTGTCAAGTTGACTATTGGAACCTTCGCTCCAAAGGCCAAAGCGTACTTTATATAATGACCAAAATACCTTAGTTATGTTCACTTTATTTCGAATTTAAATTAAAAATTGAATTTATGTTTTACTTGAAGTATATTTTGATAAATTCGAAAATTGTTATTTATTATTATTATTATTAACAGTGGGATTGGAGGGTGGGAGGTTATGTTGAAGCATCAATCCCCCAAGCCACCCCTATAATTTATCAAATTACAATTATAAATTGAATTTATGGCTTATTTGAAGTATATTTTGATAAATTTGAAAATTATTATTATTTTATTATTTCTAATGGCAAAAATAGAGGGTGGGATGTTATGTTAAGGCATTAGTCTCGGAATGGAGGGTGGGACATTTTGTTGAAGTATCAGTCCCCCAAGCCACCGATGCCCCAACCTCATTTCCAATATTAGGACATCAAAGACACAATATTCATTGTGGGTTTGTTGTATCTAAAAAGCAGAATTGGATTGGGTTTTAACCCATATTATTACGATTGCACTTCCATCAAATAGATGAGGGGTTCTGTTAAAACCAGTCCGATCATTAATAAAATCAATTGGATTATTTTAAAAAAAAATTAAAATATATAATATATTAAAAAATTACCCTTTATTTTGTCTTTACCGAATTGGCCAAAAGTAACCAGTCCAAACAGCCAAAACAAGCTAAATGTTGAGTTCAATTAATTTTTAAACAAACTCATTTTGTAATTTGGACTAGATTCGCCACTACCCCGATTGCCAATCAAACCAATCAAATTAGTTCATTCGGTCTGATCTTGCTATATTTTTTCCACCAATGTTTTTTTAACCAAGATTTTGCTTAAATCACAGCAATTTTTTCTTGATAAAGCATAATAATGGATCAAGATTTATGTAGCCGTTCCTAAATAATTGAAAAAAATATTTTAGGATGACGATTAAAAAATATGGGTTTCGTTAAAAAATTTGAGGAAATGAATTTTGTCGTTGGGTAGGTGCCAGATGGAATATGAAATGAGATTTACAATTTAGTTGGGAAGTCGAGGGTATTGTTGTCCAAAACAATTCTGGCAAGGTGCAGTGGTTTAGATTGACGAGGAAGAGGTTAGTGGTGGGTCAACTTGGGGATGTGGGTGTGGGACCCATGCGGGTTGGTCAGGTTTGGTGAGTGAGGACGACGCAACACGTCC